>VZQC01006553.1:4457638-4656350 GCA_009823505.1 Rhizomys pruinosus
TATATATATATATATACAATTTTATAAGCTTCATATATTCATATATATATATATATATATGTCCATTCATATAGAAAAGTTTAATTGATACAGGAGATAATGCTCCTCCCAGAATCCATAGGTTGCCAAATAAAAATCTCCATCCCAGGGCCAGGTGTGGTGGTAGGTATATGCCTTTACTCCCAGTGGAGGCAGGCTCTGTGAGATTGAGGTCAGCCTGGTCTACAAAGGAAGTTCCAGTCCAGCTGAGGCTACAGGGAGACTCTCTTTAAAAAAAAAAAATCCCAGCACTGGGCATGGGATACCTCCCCTAAAGTTGGTGATCAGAGGTGTTCTGGAGAGTCCCAAAATAATAGAGGTTATTGCCATTGTCTTGGTTGCCCACCTGAACTTGATGGTAAATCATTACTGTTAAAGACATCACACATTTTGAACACAGGACACGGAAAAATAGAGTTGGTTTTGAACAGGAGGCTCCTTCTTGCTGGCTAGCATTCATAGTACTAGAGGGTGCCACACAGGCTAATGGGGGAATAAAAGTTACCAACAGTCTTACTCAGCTATGACCCCTGTGGACTACAATAATTACCCACATGCCAAGACACGCCCTTGAGTGCAATAGTGGCATGAAGATTACAGAGGTAATGACCAATTTCTTTTTTTTTCTTTAAAGAGTGAAGGAAGTGAAAGAGCATGCAGAGTAAAAGTGGAAGAAGGCATGAAAAGGAGAGAGAGAGAGAGAGAGAGGCTTGCAACAACCAATTTCTAATTGGATTAAAGTTCCTTTCCACAAGGAGAAATGTATACCTGCTGCTGTAAATCTGGCCAATAAGCCTTGGCTGGGGAGCTCGCAGACCCCAGGGATGAACCTACTACTATTATTCGGCTAAACAGACATAATACTAAGCAATCTAGACTTGCCCTCTGTATTTACCACTCTGTACCTATAGATTAGTGCAGTTCTCAGACCTCATCGGAGAAGTTTCTTAGTGCAGTGGACAGTGGTTTATGCAAAACCTCACAACTGGTCCAAGTCCAGAAAATAAATGTCAATGGTTGCTCAGTCATAAATGGAACATCTAAATCAGCCCCACAAGGCTCAGGGGGTGTCAAGGGGGTAGGAAGATTGCACAGAGCCAGTGGTCAGGGACCAGAACAAAACAGTCTTCTGGACATAACAGGATCGCTCCACTCAGGAATTCACAGCAGCTATGGTTGCTAACACAAGACCTGCACAAGATCAAGTCGGTTAACGTTACCGCATAGATGAACGAGGTGCCAACAGGTCCCCACCCCTATTTGAGTAGCTATGGATAGTTAGTGGCTTCTGGAAGAGTGAAACTCAATTTCCTTTAAGGGTACAGGTCCTGGGAGGTCAGCCATGCTCCAGAGATTGGCTCACACCCAGAGTATATGGATGGCACAAATTGGACATAGACATAGTAAGAGAGAGAGAGAGAGAGAGAGAGAGAGAGAGAATGAGAATAAGATTGGAGGGATGGGGAAGTGAGGGGTGAATGTGAGAGGAGTTAGTGGGAGAAGGGAAGAATATAATAAAATGCATTATGTGAAATTATCAAGAATAAATATATTATATTGAAAATCTTTTCCTGGGGGACCTTAGATAAGTTGATACCCTTCCTTTAGATTCTGGGAATCATAAAACAGTTAACAGCCAGGAAAAAGATGTATTCAGCTCTATTCACAGATGCAAGCAATGTTATCCGAGTATAAAATGAAAGTTAAATTTTATAGTTCTACATCATTAAGGTTTTAAATTTAATTCACATTAATGTAACTTACTAGCTAAGAGTACAGTTTACCTAATGTTTATTCTGTAGCAGGATAAATTTGAATTAGCCTAGTAGATCAATGGTGTCATTTTTCTTAAAGGAACATCCTCCCTGTGTCATCCAACCCCACACTCTGTCTCCCAGATATGTTCTCTCTTTTTTCTTTGTCTCTTGCACTACATGCTAGATAGAACAACTCCACATAATTAGCTTACGACTGTCCACGTTGCCAGTCCAATGGCTTCCATACATGTGGCTTCACTGCTTTTAAAAGGTGACTCAGTGGTGATTGCAGTCCCTGGTCCAAGCACACAGAAGGACTCACTGGAAGTCTCAATTCTGAAAAGATTCACAAGCAGAAGACAGTCATTCTGTTGTAATTGCTTCCAAATTAGAGCCTGCTGCATCAAAATTACAGGGTCCTTCCCTGTATTCTGAATCTAAGCTGGATCAATGGATGTTCAGAGAGGCCTTTGTATCAGAGGGTGTTCTTTATCACAGACCACTGAAACAATTATAAAAGCTGGTTCTCACTTTGTCCCTCAGAAGAGAAGGTAGGTTCCATGTTCCCAGCCATCCAACCACAAGCTGACCTATATCCATGCTGCAAAGGGATACATTCTCACTACAGTAGGGTGGTGGTAGGAGCTGACTTGTTTGTGATGTGACTAGAACTTAGAAAGCTTGAGCTGATTTCCTTAGAGCATACTATTTCATATGCTTAAGTAGGTTATGCTTCATGACCTTGGAAACCTCACAACAGTTGTTAACTATTTCAGAAAGTTTTCAGTATACACAAATAAAGAACAACAATAATGACTTACTTCAGAAGTTATATTGAAATGTTTAAAAATAAAAGTATTAGATGCACGTGGATAGAGAACCTCAAAGTTACGTGAAGCTATAAAATAAAAACAAAAATCATCTTCACATCTAAGAGTACTACCCATCAAAAATAAATCTTACACATAAAGACGTATATATACCTCTTCATTCTGCTCAGGAAGAATATCATCTAGCAGATAGCACATAACTCTGAGATTCAGAGACTTCGGTGCTAATTCCAACACTAACAGTAATTAGCAGTCACCTCATAGGTTCTGAATTTCAAGGTCCTTAGCTATAAATAATAGTTAATACTATGCCAAGTATTACTTCAAGTTCACAGTAAGATAATTACTCTTTAAATTCTCCCACGAGTTTTATATTATATGAATTTCATAGCTGAGGAAACAAAGACAGAAAGGGAAACATATAAAGTCATACAGTGGAAGAAAATTTGAACCCAGGTAGCCTGACTGTAGTAATCACATTTAGAACCATAAGTTTTATGCCCTCAACTCCCATGCTATCCTATAAAATGACTTATGCTTGGTACACAAGACCCATTTCGGTTCTGCTATTCAGATGAAAGAAATGAAATTATTATGCAATTAACTTAAAATTTTCATTTAAATGTTTTTCTAATTCTTTTTATGGGTTTTTTTGTGAATTTCGCATAATATATTTTGATAATATTTAGACACCATCCCCTATCTCCCCTTAGTCCCCTTCCACTGAATTTCATGTGTATATGGGTGTGTGCATGTGTGTGTGTGTGTGTGAGTGTGTATAGAATCAAATTACACATCAACTTTTGAAATTCAGAAAAGCACAGAGGCATTTGCTTTCTTTTAGCATAATGGATATAAATATCAGTGTGCCTGTACTAATCTACCTTTGCAGGTATTTGTGTTTTTGTAAATTATATAGGAGAGGCATCCGAACACTCATGTGTGGCTTAGTTTGCAATTTTATGTAGAATCACCCCATACATATTTCCCAGTGGATTATAGTACTCTATTAAATGAATGCATAATTAATTAGGACATTTCCTTCTGCTGTGCTTTTGTTTTGGAAGTGGTTTTCCTTTGCTATTTAAAAACACTATGATAATGGGGCTGGAGAGATGGCCTAGCGGTTAAGAGTGCCGACCGCTCTTGCAGAGGACCCGGGTTCGATCCCCAGCACCCACGTGGCGGCCGAGAACGTGGCGGCCGAGAACGTGGCGGCCGAGAACCGTCTGAAACTCCAATTCCAGGAGAACTCCAGTTCCAGGGGAATCCGACACCCTCTTCTGACCTCCGCGGCAATGCACGACACGGGTGCACAGACTTGCATACAGACAGTACATTCGTACACATACAGAAATAAATAAATTAAAAAAAAAAGAATTTATTTTAAAAAAAAACACTATGATGAACAATCCCATACAACTTTTTGGTGTACTTACACAAGTTTATTCAGATTCTTTTAGGCATGTGAGATTACCAGGTCATTGAGTAAATACAGTGAAGATTTGATAGACATTACCAAATTATCTTTTTTTTTTATCTTTTTGAGACAGGGTCTCCCTGTAGCCCCAGCTGGCCTGGAATGTGCTCTGTAAACCAGGCTGGCCTTGAACTCACAGAGATCCACCTGCCTCTGCCTCCCAAGTGCTGGGATTAAAGGTGTGCGCCACCACGCCTGGCTCCAAATTATCTTCTTAAAAGGTGGTTCCAGTTTCCAGTCTCTCCAGGAATTGATGAGGGAGGGGACAGAGGCTTTAAATGTCCCCTGGGCACTCATTTCATCCATAGTGACAGAGTCCAATTTAAAATATTCAACTTTCTCAAGTGAAGTCACAAAAGTCAAGTTGTTCAAAGTTCGCCATATCTTGTCATTTAGCACTTTGTGAACTTGCTCAAAAAACCCTGATAACCTATTGGTAAGGCTTCCCTATTAATGAAGTTCCATATATCATAACAAAGGCATTATTCAAATTACTTTGTTTTTGAAGTTGATAAGTGAAGAGCCATGTATAAATCAATTTCTTTTCTTGTAGTGTGGTGGAAGAGCACATACTTAGCATGTACAAAACCCGGGGTATAAACCTCAGTCCTTAGGGGACAATACTTAACATGTAGATTAAATTATTCCACCATATAGAAAGAAAATAAATGCTCTTAATTAAAATTTCACTAAATATACTTATTTTACAGAAGTTATTACTAGGACAAATATTTCTCTGGAGTGCTTATCTGTAGCTTTCTTTGGTGCACTATGAGGATAGAATTTAGTCTAATGTTCTCTTCACCTCGCTATCAAAAAGCCCAACATCACTTTGAAGTCTAAGCAAAGCTGACTTTGAAGAAGATAGACATAGCCTGCTTAAAAAAAAAGTAGTCTCTGGGGAGTATCAAAAATGCAAAAGGTTGGGTGTAATGGCACACACCTTTAATTTTGGCACTCTAAAGGCAGAGGCAGGAGATCTCTGTGAGTTCCAGGCCAGCCTGGTTGACAAAGCAAGTTCTAGACAGCCAGAGTCCGTCTAGACAGACTCTGTCTCGAGAAAACTCCAAAAAAGAAAAGAATAGAAAAGAAAAAATGAATAACTTTGTCATTTTTTTCCTGGTCAACTCAAGTGGGGGAATCTACATCATATTGGAACAGTTTGATACAGGAATTGCCAAGAATATATAGGATTTCAACATAAATCCCTGAAAGTGTGATTGAGCAATAGAATTTAATAGCAGCATTTCATCTTAGTTTTATATATGATTGTGGACAGCATTAGATATTTTGGTTTTTGGTCTTTTTTTCAGATATGGTCTTCCTGTAGCCACAGCTGGCCTGGAACTCACTATATATACCAGGCTGGCCTTGAACTCACAGAAATCTGCCTGCCACTGCCTCCCAAGTGCTAGAATTAAAGGTGTGCACTACCATACCTGGCTGTTAGATATCTTATTATGGAATAGAATCAAATACTTGTTGGGAGGTATCTTCTTAAATCTTCTGTTTGATGTTATCCATCCAAGGCTCTCCTAGTAGGTAGGTCTAATCTACTTCTTTCCCATTCTATCCCCCTTCTTCCCAAACCCTTGACACACTAAAAAAAAGCCTAGAAATTTCCTATTAATAATGCTGAAAGTAGCTTGTTTTGTGAAGGAATTTGGGAGATGAGGCTCCATCAGACAGTCTTCCTAATTCTAATATATTAACATGCAATTGTTGAAATGTTAAGGAAGCAATTAAATAGGAAGGGTCTAGCATGCAGCTGTGAGGTTTCCTTGCCCCACAGTATGAAGACAGTGTGTAATAGATTCAGATGTGAAATACTATCTAGTAGGTAGTGCTGTACTTTTATTTATTGCCTACTCTTACCTTATTTTGGAGAGCACTGAAGCCTGTAAGTTCTTAGTCGCCTGGAGTAAAAATGAACCATTTGTTAGGGCTGCACTAAGATTGCATTTCTTATGCCTTTTAATATCTGGTTGGCTCTGTCCTAGTGCCTGCTGAGGGAACAGTTATATGAACAGGACAACTGAACCAGGGTTAAGAGGCTTCACTTTGCATTTCCGTTCTTGCCAATCAACACTCCTGGGCTTGTGACTTGTCAAGGAATATTGTAGATTCCAGAATGTGATTCCCATGAATTTGCTGAAATTTCTACAATACTAAGCACAACACTGACACACAACATGTGCTTGTGTTAGGCAATAGACCAGTTTTGAGAGGTTTAATCCACCTGTGGTTATAAAACCGAAATATCCTAATTAGTTACAATATTTCCTGTGGTTACTTATTCCTCTGGTCCTATGTAGTGTGTAATTATATACACCACAGGTAAAGCGAGACACTGGAAACACTTATGCTACTAGAGATTAGCTGCCAATTTTCTAGTATATTTGATTTAATGTTTTACCCCATAGCTAATAATTAATATGAAAGTAGCAGCAAAATTATAATTATGTTCCGCAGATGTTTGACTGCTATATTGCATTTTCTATTAAGAAACTGTATTAGTCAGGGTTCTCTAAAGAAACAGAAGCAACAGGCTGAATATATATAACTATATACAATTTATTGATTTGCTCACGTGACGGAGCTCAACAGTAGCGCCGAACTGGAGAGGCCAGGAATCCAGGGAACTGCTCAGTCCGCAAGGCTGGATGTCTCAGGAGTCCCAGTCTAGTGCTGAAGGCCCGAATGGATTCCAGGAGATCTGCCAGTCTCAGTACACGCTGGGATCCGAAAGGTTGATCACAGCAGCAAGACAAACTCACCAGATGAGAGAGAGGCAAGCCGCAGGAAGAAGGAAAAAAGGGGCCAGCTCCCGCTGCCGTGGCCTTAAATACTGCCTGCCGGCAGAAGGTAACACCCACATTTGGGGTGGGCCATCCGGGTTGAGGTGGTCCAATCAGAAGACCCTTTTCTCTTATTTGTTCCTTAGTCCAGTCAAGTTGACACCCAGGATTAACCATGACACGTCCACCCCTTGTCAACTTGACACCCAATAAATAGCCTCTGCTTAAATGTCAATTGCAAACGATGGCAGGGTCATAATTCCACCTAACATGTTATAAGTATCTCATGTGCAATAGCAAAGCATTATATCTTAGAGTAGGTGGTAATGTCCTTGAGAAGAACTTAGTCCTTCAGTATCTAATAACCTAAATATGACAACACTTAACACATATCTCAGTTGCACATTCAAAGGGGAACACAAGTATCCACTTAATATACATACATATATACATATATATATATATATATATATACAAGCACATTCTTAACCAAATAGGACGAAGGTTAATATCTATTATAATCCACGTTTCTGCAACTGGTCCCGTGGCTTCAGCTGATATTTATGACTACCTTCTTCTACTACCCATTCTGTATTTCCTCCGCCATCAGCAAGCACCTCTGCAGGTCTTGGCTCTTTCCCTGGAGGAGTGACCCATACCTTCATCCCTGAAGGGTCTGGGCCATTTATTGTCCTGTCTGGTTTGGGTTGTTGGAGTTTCCCATTGACCTTAATCATAGGACATGGTAGCACCAGAAGGCGCCCTACAGCATCTCCTGCCTTCCAGACATAATCTTCCTTGCCCCCATTGTGGAGAAAAAGTCCAATTTCCCCATGGTAGTCTGGATCAATCACTCCTCCTACTACTGTTATTCCTTCCTTAGCCTGTTGGCTTAAAGGCAGTAGAAGCCCGAAGTGGCCAGGGGGAAGTCTTAGCTTCCAGTTCAATAGAACGTTTGCTGTATCTCCTGGCAAAAGCACTCCCCCCATTGGAGCCAAAACGTCTAGACCAGCAGAACGCAAGGTCGTGGGTACAGGAAGCAAAAATTTTCCTACTGGGTCACTAGGGGTGATAGTGAGTGGAATCATTCCCACTTCCACCCCTTGGTTCCTGGACCCATGAATTCTGGCTATAGGAGAAACAGTACCATATAGTGGACGCTGATTCAAAGCATATACTGCTTGCTGGAGAACCTTGCCCCAGCCCTCCAGGGTATTGCTACCTAATTGGCGCTGTAACTGTGTCTTCAAGAGGCCATTCCATCGTTCTATCAAGCCAGCTGCTTCTGGGTGGTGGGGAACATGGTAAGACCAGTGGATACCATGACCATGGGCCCACAGTCGCACTTCTTTGGCTGTGAAGTGAGTTCCTTGGTCAGAAGCAATGCTGTGAGGAATACCATGACGGTGGATAAGGCATTCCGTAAGTCCCTGGATGGTAGTTTTGGCAGAAGCATTACGTGCAGGAAAGGCAAATCCATAACCAGAATAAGTATCTATTCCTGTAAGAACAAAACGCTGTCCCCTCCATGATGGAAGTGGTCCAATGTAGTCAACCTGCCACCAGGTTGCTGGCTGGTCACCCCGGGGAATAGCACCATATCGGGGGCTCAATGTTGGTCTCTGCTGTTGGCAAATCTGGCACTCGGCAGCAGCTGTAGCCAGATCAGCCTTAGTGAGTGGGAGTCCATGCTGTTGAGCCCATGCATAACCTCCATCTCTGCCACCATGACCACTTTGTTCATGGGCCCATTGAGCAACAACAGGGATAGCTGGAGAAAGAGGCTGACAATCCACAGAACGAGTCATCCGATCTACTTGATTATTAAACTCATCCTCTGCTGAGATCACCTTTTGATGAGCATTTACATGAGACACAAGTATCTTCACATCCTTTGACCATTCAGAGAGCTCTATCCACATACTTCTTCCCCAAATGTCTTTCTCACCAATTTTCCAGTCATGCTCCTTCCAAGTCCCTGACCATCCAGCCAAACCATTGGCTACAGCCCATGAATCAGTATATAATCGAACCTCTGGCCATTTCTCCTTCCAGGCAAAATGCACAACCATGTGCACTGCCCGAAGTTCTGCCCACTGTGAAGACTTTCCTTCACCAGTGTCCTTTAGGGTTGTTTCAGAAATTGGCTGTAATGCTGCAGCTGTCCACCTCTGGGTGGTGCCTGCATAGCGTGCAGAACCATCAGTAAACCAGGCCCTAGTCTTCTCTTCCTCAGTCAACTGATCATAGGGCAAACCCCATGAAGCCATAGGTGCATGCTTAAGCCCAGGAGACATTGTAACAGGAGTGGGAACCATAGGCATTTGGGCAACTTCTTCATGTAGCTTGCTTGTGCCCTCAGGGCCTGCCCGGGCCCTGTCCCGTATGTACCACTTCCATTTGACAATGGACTGTTGCTGTGCACGTCCTACTTTATGGTCTGGTGGGTCAGATAACACCCAGCTCATGATGGGCAGCTCAGGTCGCATGGTGACTTGGTGGCCCATTGTCAAACGTTCAGTTTCCACTAAGGCCCAATAGCAGGCTAAGAGCTGTCTCTCAAAAGGAGAATAGTTGTTTGCAGATGAAGGTAGAGCCTTGCTCCAAAATCCCAAGGGCCTCCGCTGTGATTCCCCTATGGGAGCCTGCCACAGACTCCAGACAGCATCTCTATCTGCCACTGATACCTCAAGCACCATTGGGTCTGCTGGATCATATGGCCCTAGGGGCAGAGCAGCCTGCACCGCAGCCTGGACCTGTTGAAGAGCCTTTTCCTGTTCCAAGCCCCACTCAAAGTTTGCTGCCTTACGAGTCACCTGATATATGGGTCGTAGTAACACACCCAGATGAGGAATGTGCTGCCTCCAGAATCCAAAAAGACCCACCAGACGTTGTGCTTCTTTCTTGGTGGAGGGAGGGGCCAGGTGCAACAACTTATTCTTTACCTTAGAAGGAATGTCTCTGCATGCTCCACACCACTGAACTCCTAGAAACTTCACCGAGGTAGATGGCCCTTGAATTTTAGTTGGATTTATTTCCCATCCTCTCATGCGCATATGCTTTACCAACAAGTCTAGGCTAGCTGCTACCTCCTGTTCACTGGGTCCAATCAACATAACATCATCAATATAGTGGACCAGTGTGATATTTTGTGGAAGAGTCAGGCGATCAAGATCCCTTCTAACTAAGTTATGGCACAACGCTGGAGAGTTAACATACCCCTGAGGTAAGACAGTAAAGGTATACTGTTGGCCTTGCCAGCTGAAAGCAAATTGCTTCTGGTGGTCCTTATGAACCGGTATTGAGAAAAAAGCATTGGCCAGATCAATAGCTGCATACCAGGTACCAGGAGACATATTAATCTGCTCGAGTAAGGACACCACATCTGGTACAGCGGCTGCAATTGGTGTCACTACTTGGTTGAGTTTTCGATAGTCAACTGTCATTCTCCATGATCCATCTGTCTTTTGCACAGGCCAAATTGGAGAGTTAAATGGAGATGTGGTAGGAATCACCACCCCTGCATCTTTCAAATCCTTGATAGTGGCATTAATCTCCGCAATCCCTCCAGGGATACGATACTGTTTTTGGTTCACTATTTTCCCTGGTAGAGGCAACACCAATGGTTTCCATTTGGCCTTTCCAACCATAATAGCCCTCACTCCACAGATCAGGGAACCAATGTGGGGATTCTGCCAATTTCTAATTATATCTATCCCAATTATACATTCTGGGACTGGGGAAATAACTACGGGATGCGTTCTGGGACCCACTGGGCCCACCGTGAGTCGGACTTCAGCCAAAACTCCATTTATCACCTGACCTCCATAGGCCCCTACTTTAACCGGAGGGCCACAATGCTTTTTAGGGTCTCCTGGGATCAGTGTCAACTCAGAACCAGTATCCAATAGGCCTCGAAAAGTCTGATTATTTCCTTTTCCCCAGTGTACAGTTACCCTAGTAAAAGGCCTCAGGTCCCTCTGGGGAAGGACAGGAGGAAGGCAAACAGCATAACTCTTTGGTATTGTGACAAGGTCCTTCCTCACTGGAACCCGGCCACCCCTTCATTCAAGGGGTTCTGGGTCTGTGAACTGTCTCAAGTCTGGAAACCGGTCAACTGGGCGGGATTCGCTACTCCTAAAATCAAATGTTGACTTCCTGTCATTCGTTCTAGAGCTTTTCTGCTTATACAGATCAAATAAAAACTTAGTAGGCTTCTTATGTATTTGGTTCCTGGGAACACCATGATTAATTAGCCAGTTCCAAAGATCATTTCGGGTCATGCCATTATAGGTATTGTTTTGCCTTTGCCACCCATTATGATAATTACTGTAACTACGCTCATCTGGCCTTCTGCGATTCAGTGCTGCCACCTGACGCCTACCCTGAGGTCCTGTTAGACCTACTACGTGTACATTTAATTTATGCAAACGAGCCACAACTTCTCTAACTGTAAGATCTGGCATAAGAAATAGAGCAAAAACAAAGCTCTTCAAATGTTCTGGTGTCTCTCTCAGTACTTTCCATCTTATAAATTCAGTGAGTGGCATGTCCTCTGGGTCCTCATATTGTGGAGAATGTGGTTTTACACTTCGAATCCACTCGAGCATGCCCATCTGCCTGACCCTCACAATCCCTTCATCAATACTAAGCCAAGGAATATCAGGCATCTCTAACTCGCTGTTAGTAGGCCATGTTTTAATAAATACATCAGCCAACCATTCAAATAAACTTTTAACACCTTTTTTAACTGCTCGAGCTTCCATGTTAAACCTAGAATCTCTACTCAGTGGGCTCATATCGATAAACTCAGTATGATCCAATTTTATATTCCTTCCACCATTATCCCACACCCTTAAAATCCATTCCCACACATATTCCTTAGGCTTCTGCCGGAATGAATCAGCAAACTCATTAATTTCTTTAGTAGTATATCGCACCTCCTCGTGGACCACACTTTCTATCTCACCTTGAGGGGCTTGCTTAGACTTCAATCTGGTTATAGGTCTAGAGGCAACAATTGTTGGGCCCTGAGGGACATCAGCTCCCACTGGGAGGGGGGGATTAATTTCCTCAGGCAAGGGTGGGGAGGAGGGATCTGCAGGGTGTGGATTCTCTGCTGAGGGTGGGGAGGTTAATTCCTCAGATAAAGAAAATCCCTCAGAATCCGAGGGTTCAAAATCCTCATCATCATAGTTCTCCCACACATCTCCATCCCAAGTTTCAGGGTTCCACCCTTTCCCCACCAGTGCTCTCACTTTAACTGCTGACACTTTTCGTGGCTGGGAATTAAATTTGCGTTGTAAATCAGCCAACCGTATAATAAGGGCTCCAGCTTGATTTTCTGCTGCTTTAGCTCTTTGGCTGCTGGAGAGAAGATTCTCTTCCAGAGCACACTTGGAAACCTTTAAACTGTTGTTTCGAATCCGGAGCTGGTCATTTTTATCACCGAGCTCCATATTTTCGTCTAACAGTTTATCCAGACATGCTAGGAGCAACAAGGCAACATCATTATTTTCCTGATTTTTCTGCAATTTCTCGAACGTTTTATATATAGAGTCACTAAATTCCTTGCTTCTCACAAGAGGTGAGTTAGGTGAGTCAAATGGATCTATCTTCATAATTAGATCAAATAGTCTGCACCAAGGATTATCATTCCTCTTCATGCCACCAGGAGAGCCTTCAGTAACTCTAGGCTTCATTGGGTTGGAGAGCTGGCTCCAGAGGCTACCAAGCCCACTAAAGAAATTCATCCTTTCAATTCTGTTTCTCTAGAACCACTTCTGGTACCAAAATCTGTATTAGTCAGGGTTCTCTAAAGAAACAGAAGCAACAGGATGAATATATATAACTATATACAATTTATTGATTTGCTCACGTGACGGAGCTCAACAGTAGCGCCGAACTGGAGAGGCCGGGAATCCAGGGAACTGCTCAGTCCGCAAGGCTGGATGTCTCAGGAGTCCCAGTCTAGTGCTGAAGGCCCGAATGGATTCCAGGAGATCTGCCAGTCTCAGTACACGCTGGGATCCGAAAGGTTGATCACAGCAGCAAGGCAAACTCACCAGATGAGAGAGAGGCAAGCCGCAGGAAGAAGGAAAAAAAGGGGCCAGCTCCCGCTGCCGTGGCCTTAAATACTGCCTGCCGGCAGAAGGTAACACCCACATTTGGGGTGGGCCATCCGGGTTGAGGTGGTCCAATCAGAAGACCCTTTTCTCTTATTTGTTCCTTAGTCCAGTCAAGTTGACACCCAGGATTAACCATGACAGAAACTAAGCATAACATTTTGTATTTTAAAATTTCCAGTGAAGATAAAAGGCCTTAATTAGTAATAATGTCTTGAGATTAGAAGTATAAATATGTGTACTTATAAGAATAGTAATTGTTCTTATCTGAAGGCATTTATAAGCCTTGATGCTTAACCTGCAGGTACAAAAACTAAGAAAGTATGACCTAAAACTTACAGGCATCACAAATATAGCTTAATAAATGCACAAATTGAAGTCATAGCCAGGAATAACTCTACCACAGCTACTGAATGGGAACTGCAGGTGGAGGAACATAGATATTTACAAGGCAGGGTGCAGCCAAGAGAAACACAAGAAATAAATTCGCACCGTTCTCTCCTCTTAAGTCTGAGCTCTGCTACAGTCTGAGGATAAGTTCATCCTGCTGACGTGGGCTGTCAAGGTGATTTTCTGGAGAAGGGCCTAGCGTGAATTACAAGGACAAATGCAGAAGACCCAACAGACACCTGACACTTAGAAAAGAGGAGTGTTTAGCACTTGGGAGGCAGAGGCAGGCGGATCTCTGTGAGTTCAAGGCCAGCCTGGTCTACAGAGCCAGTTCCAGGCCAGCTGGGGCTATAGGGAGACCCTGTCTCAAAAAGACGACAAAAAGAAGAAAAGAGGAGTGTTGTCAGAGCTTGTTCAGCCACACGTTCTCAAGAAATAAACCACAGTGTGAGCAGGTGCACATGAATGTGTGTGCACATACAGAAGAAGGGTGGCAGAGAAATAGTATTATCTTTTATCTCAAAGAAGAGTATCTGCATAAGGTAGCAGGTGATGGCTTAGGCAGAACCATAAGAAATCTTAGGTGGCTCGATCCTTCGCAGCCACGCAGAGCCCGCTGAGGAGCCACCACGAGCAAGGCCCACCCTCCCGAGCTGAAGAAGTTTATGGAAAAAAAGTTGTCATTGAAGTTAAATGGTGGTAGACATGTCCAAGGAACACTGCGGGGCTTTGATCCCTTTATGAATCTTGTGATTGATGAGTGTGTGGAGATGGCAACTAGTGGGCAGCAGAATAACATTGGAAGGGTGGTTATAAGAGGAAACAGTATCATCATGTTAGAAGCCTTGGAAGGAGTTTAAACAATGGCTGTTCATCAGAGCAGTCCATGTTTCCTCCCCAAAGGGCCTGTTTCACTATGACATAAAATGCAGTTGTGTACATTTTCATAAGAAAGTTTTTGCTGAATAAACTTCTGTAATACTCATTCTGAATATAGAAGCAGTTCTTAGTTGAGCCTGTTTTCAAGCAGTTTTGTGCATTCAAATAGGTTACATTTTTATATATTGCTTTCCCCTCAGTCTTGATTGTAACACTTTTAGAGTTCTGCTTTCTAGAGAAAAGGAGGTAGCTCCCACCATGTAGTGGGAAAAATACAGTCTTGGTTTCTGAACCAAATAGAAAATCTGTCACACAGACTGGCTGCCTGAATTTTCCCTGTAGCCTGTCGGTGTCCTAGAAAGGGAGCTCTGCATACCCAGCCATCAGCCTGTGATGGACTTCACAAACAACCATAACAGCTTACAGGGAACTTAGTGGGACTACAAAATAAAAGCAATGGAGATCTAAAAAAAAAGTCTTAGGTACACAAGCTAGAATATTTATCAAATGTAGCTGTTTCACAATTGTCAACCCAATGATTGCTTTACTACATCATGGGATTACTGGAGAGAACAGAGAATGAATATTAAGGTGAGACTAGGTATAAAGGGCTTAGAAAATATCATGGAAAGGTGGGGATGGAAAGACTGGAAAAGCTGGAGGTCGGAGAAGAAGGCTACACCATGAACTCACAGCTGCTGTGCTTGCTTGCACAAGACCTGGCCGAGATCAAGCCAGTCACCACTCCAACATGGACAGGAGAGGGGCTCTCAAGCCCTACCTCTAGCTAAGGAGCAACTGACACTTGATGACTGCTGGGGTGGGAGTCACTTTTTGCCAAAGGTGTGGCTCCTGTTAGGTCCACCATGCTCTAGTGGGTGGCCACACATTCATGAGCATATGGGCTCATAAAATGGATGCGTGGGGTACACCTACAGGCATGAGGTATGGAGGGGTGGGTGGATCCAGGAGTGGGGGTGTGGAATATGATCAAAAGACATTTTATGCACATATGCGGTTATTTAAAAATCAATAACAATATTAAATAAAATAAAAATTATCAGAATTTTTTAAAAAGTTTATCTAATCACACTACCTGCAAAAGAATGTACCTGTAGCTAGAACACCTGGTAAGAAGCTGGTTAACCTGAAGTCACTCACAAGTCCTTGGCATCTGTTTTGAAAGCAACAGAAACACAGTCCAAGTTCTGTTACCACCTAGCAGAGACAAAATATTCTTCCCTCTCAAACCATTCCATCCTCTAAATGATGTTGCAGAAGCACTGCAGCAAATTACATGGGTGATGAGCAAACGTTTGTGGAATGGATAACTAGATGATATCTAAGGTTATTTAAAAGTTCCTTTTCCGTGATTCTGGATACAAAGTATTATTCTTGATATATACTATGTGTAGCTTACTTGGGGAATTAAGTGGCAAGAGTCCAGGAGCCAGAAATGAAACGCAATCTCACTGTGAGCCTATTGTAGTAATTATGAGCCCTTCACAGGGCCAACCAGCTGCCCTTTTATTTATGTGATGCCCAATATGGCTTGTGGGAAAGAGACCACAGCTGAACCCTCTTTAAGACACCACCCTCTGAGAAAGTGTTTGGGGACCATCAACCATCCTTTCACCTCTTCAGGAGAGTACAAAATGGTAAGGTAAAGAAACATATCCCAAGGTGAAGTCAAGTTCATGAACGACAAATCACCAGCAGTTAGGAGTGTTACAGGGCTGGAAGGCAGTCTCGGCTCACTGGAATATAAACTCCTACAAGGGCAGGGAACCTCATGGCTTTTTGTTGTTGTATAGCTTTGTATTAATTTCCCCTCTATTGGCTGTCTACTGCTAAACACAGGCTGGCATTTAATACTGGATCAAATTAATAAATGCTTAATAAATGTGGAGGTTTGAATGAGTTGCCCCCTATGATGTAGGTATCTGAACACTTGGTTAGTTGGTGGCACTACTTTGGTAAGGTCATGGAATCCCTAAGAGTGAGGCCTTGTGGGAGGAAGCACATGACTGGGGGGAGGGGCTTGGCGAGTTCATAGCCCCATCCTATTGCCAGTTCCTCTGCTTTCTGTGTCTGCTCAAAGATATGGGTGCTGCACTTCCTGCTCTGGCTACCTCTGCCACCACGCCTCCTGGCCAGGATGGACCCTTATCCCTCTGGAACTGAAAGCCCAACAAACTCTTCTCTCTATAATTTGCCTTGGTCATGGTGTTTTATCACAGCAAAAAAGAAGTAACTTATACAGTAAATAAACTAAACTTCTTCTTACACAAATCATCAGAGATATATGTATTGGTGACAGGGGATAAATAAAGAATACAGAAATTAAAAGATGAGTAAGCCAATAGCTGGGAAGTTTTACTAAAGTTGTATGCTATTATCCTGTTATTGTTCAGACTTAAAAAATGTATTTAGGGACTCAGTTTTTAAGAACAGTTTCTGCTCTTGCAATAGATCTGGATATAAGTTCCCAACACTACATGAGGACTCATAACCTTCTGCACTGCAGTACCGGGGGGGACCAGAGGCTGTCTTTTGGCCTCCACAGGCACTCTATGTGAACACGGTACATATGCAGACAAAACACACACATAAAATAAAGTTTAAAAGAGAAATGTATTTATTGGGGAGGGAATTTTTATCTCTCCACTGCAATGTGGATTTTGTTAAGGTTGGGATGGAATACTATTCATATCAAGATGTTACAGAAATAGTACCACAGCGGCCTCATTAAGGAGACAAAGATCAATAACTCAGAGATCAATTATCTAAGGCCAAGAGATCTAAAAACAGCAAAGAACTGTGGAATGTACAGAGAGCACAGCATGATACGACAAGCCACAGAAGAGAAACTCATCAGTAGACAGGCAAGAAGAAGGCTAACAGCACAGGGACACCGTGGAAGGGGTGAACTTGAAGTCAATGATTCATTCATTGTATAAAAGAGATTGACCTTGGGTCTGAGAAGGCATGAGTGAAATCGACAAAGATGCAGACTAATTTGTCCAGCACATTAATGACACTGTAAATAGTTACTAACCAATATAATTTTCAAAAATATTTTACAAATAGTATTACAAATTACTTTTAATTTCAATCATGTTTATTAATGAATTGGTATGATTATGGTTCTATTCCATTGTCTTTCTAAGTTCAATGCCTTTATCTGAAAAAAAAACAAAAAACCGTAATGGAAAGAATGTTCTACTTCATAGGAATGCTGACAGCAATTCCCCCTGAAGAACTTATATTACTACAGAACTTGCTTATATTAAATACTCAAAATCAGCTAAAATGGGACTGGAGAGATGGCTCATCAGTTAATAGCACATATTGCTCTTTCAGAGAACTGGGATTTGGTTCCTAGCACCCCCATCAGGCAGCTCCCAACTGCCTGTAACTCCAGCTCCAAGGGAATCCAACACCTCTGGCCTCCTTGGGCACCTGTACTAACTAACACACACATATATTCCCTATCACTGCTCACTATCAGTTAAAAACTAACTGGTTAAATCTTCTTTCATGTGGCTCTTTAAAAATATTTTACTTATATCTATTTATTTATTTTTATTTTATTTTTTTTAGACAGGGTTTCCCTGTAGCTCCGGCTGTCCTGGAACTCACTCTGTAGACCAGGCTGGCCTTGAACTCACAAAGATCCACCTGCCTCTGCCTCCCAATTTACTTATATTTATTTATTTACTTATTTATTTGTGTGTGTGTGTGTGTGTGTGTGTGTTCATGCAGGTGCCTATCAAACAGGGCTCCGGATTCCCTAGTGCTACAGTTATGGCCTGCTATGAGCCATCCAATGTGGATACTGGGGACTGAACTCCAGTCCTCTGCAAGAGCAGCGAATGCCCTTAACTTGTAAGTATCTCCTAGGCCTTTTGACATTGGTCTCATAACAATAAAACAGAAAAGCAAATATAAGCCAAGCATGGTATCACGGGCCTTTAGTCCCAGCCCTCAGCTAAGCAGGCAAATCTCTGTGAGATGAAGGGCAACCTGCTCCACATAGTGGGTTCCAGACCTGCTGGTACTGTGATACCCTGTCACTAAAAAGTATAAAACAGAAAGACAAAAATAAAACAAAAGGCAAATACAAGAATAAGACTGGAATTATGTTGGATAAGCACAAAGTGTGGACCTGACTGCAGCAGCATCTCTCCCCATGAGTAGACTGTCAGATGCACACTCCTCTGTTCTTTCTAAGTTTAGTACTGTACGATTTCAGGAAAGGAGTTCCATTCCTGTCCTGCTTCGCCCATTTAAAGGAATTTTCTGTTAAGTTCTACTTTTCTGTTAGGTACTGGCTAGAATAAGTTTGGGGACTTGATCCAGTTAGCACCACATCTAAGTCTCTTCCTGTATTTTGTTTGAAGAGAAGTATTTCTTGCAAACAACACAAATTGAAACAAAGCAAACTTCTAAGTAGATTTGTAGTAAAACTCCATAGACAACTGCAGGTCTACATTTGAGCTTATGTAATTTTGCATATTCCAGATATATCAATCCTTAACTAATCTTCATTGACCAAAGTATCTTTGAGAAAAAGAATACAGCAAACACCTAGTGGTATTTTTAGGATGTATTTCTAGCTTCATTCAGGCAGCTCACAGGCGACTCTCAAGATCTGATATTATTGCTGTGTGTGTGTGTGTGTGTGTGTGTGTGTGTGTGTGTGTGTGTGTGGTGAGTGTCATGGGCATTGTAATTTTCTCTCAATGGTTTCAGAATGTCTTTCCCATGCTGTTATCAGATAGAGGCACCTCATACCACAAACACATATCACACAGTACTTCAATATTGGACTCTTTAGGGGGAAAAGAATAACTTGCACTTTGTTATAGAAAATGAGATGTAATCTGTGTCCTGAGGTAAATGGAGGCACAATTTGACCTATAAAAATGACCAGCTCAATGAAACATGCAATGTGCTTTAAAGAAAAGGCCATTGTACAAAATTTCTACCAACTAACCAATCTGTCAATCATATGCCTATTGAGCACTCAGTAAGTGCAAGCCAAAAATGTTCTCTTTTCTGTTCTTTTTTAGTGGAAGTGTCAAAGTCATGCAGTTCTACAAAAACAGTTTTCCCCACGGACCACTCTGAGTTTTGGCCATGACAACATAAGAACCTTGAATTCTGCTCATTTTCCTTGGTAATAAAAGCTATGTCTAGACTACAACTTCAATTTTCTTGCCCTATGATTTCACTGCAATGACCAAACAGCATGAAAGATTGTTTTATTACTTTATGGCAGTTTAATTTTCCTTTGATGTTTTTCTACATGAATTTTCTAAGGGACAAGAAATTTTTTTTAAAAAAGGAAATATTTGACTACTTCAGAGAAGCCCAAGATGAATAATTTGATATAAATTAATGAGCATCATTAATAACAATTTGAAACACAGCTTCCAACATATATTAATTTATAAGATTAGAATATGACAATAAAGTAGCTGCCTAAATCTAACTGTTGTAAAATAGGCTAATCACCTTATTAATTGTAAACCTTTTATCTCAGGAACATTTTCTGGAATAAATCATGAAATATTATTGATTTAATTTACTTAAGAATATTTAATCACTAGAATCTGTAACATTAATTCTAAATTCTTTTTAAGTATAAGACAGTCAATCTTTATTTAACTGTAAGGTACAAACACAAGGGTCATGATCCTTATTGAAATTAAACTATGCACTAACATGGTCTTGAGTGGCAATTCCACAGGGCATTTCAACCTGCAATTTTTGTAACTTTTTTGGTGTATTAAACATACACAGTATTAGTGTCAATTGCTCCTCTACTTCTATATTACTTGCAAGTAAAGATACTATATTGGAACCAAGTCTTTAAGATATCAAGATTTTCATATGTGAATCCCAAAATGAGATCAGACTAAATGAAGTCTCATGAGAGCCAGAGACTTGGGTGCCAAAAATAGTCCATGAGCACAGAACACTTCAGAAGTAGGGACTGAAGAGATGGCCTAGCGGTTAGGAGCGCCGACTGCTCTTGCAGAGGACCCGGGTTCGATCCCCAGCACCCACATGGCGGCCGAGAACCGTCTGTAACTCCAATTCCAGGAGAACTCCAGTTCCAGGGGAATCCGAGACCCTCTTCTGACCTCCGCGGCATTGCACGACACGGGTGCACAAACTTGCATGCAGACAGTACATTGATACACATACAGAAATAAATAAAATTAAAAAAATATATAGTTGATATTGCACCTTCCATTCTACCACCTTCTTTATTTAGCAGAAAGCACCGAAACTTGTTTTTGTCTATTGCAATTTGTTGCAATGACTTTCATAGGTGTACTGTTTTAAACATTGTCTGAGCAATGCTCTAACCCATGAGTCAATTCTAATACATTGAAGACATTAGGGTACAGTCAGAAGTCAGCACACCACTGTATGAATTTCTGAAAAGGGGTCTCAGTTTTGAAATTTACTAGTTAAGAGGACCCTTAGCATAGTGTATACATTATTTTATGACTTGCAAATCAATAAGGAGTTAATCCAGTTTGGTTATTCAGCAGGGAAGGTGGCTGGTCCTTATAAGGGATAAATTAAAATAAGGCTGAGAAAAAGATGCAAGATATGAACAGCAGAATCCAGGAGCGCTGGCAGGGTGAGGGCCATGGAAGGGGAAATGGCTCTAAATTTGATGAGGTAATGTTGTATGAAATGCACAAAAGTTCAATAAAAAATTAAGAAAAAAATGATAATTAGGTCATCCAAATTTTGAATTATTGCTCTCTCCTCTTCACTTTAACTTTGGATGTTAATCTGTTTCTTTTTCATGAAGAATTTATGCTATAGCATGAAATTCAGTATTTCCAAAAGGATATTCTTCTCATTTTCCTGAGAAATTTCTCATCTCTTGCACTGACAATATATTTTAATAAATGTATGTGCTCTGTATTGAATTATATGGATTATTTTTGTTCTTAGTGAATTTTTGTCTATTTCATGCAGACTACCTCGATCAGTCTTAACTCTCTTTGTACCTCTTCCACACTGGCACACTTCCCCACTGGAATTCATAACTCTGTCATTTGTGCAAAGGCCCATTCCATCAAGTTAGCATCCCTAGACATTCCACAGTGCAAGTTCATCCACTGAGGTCTAGTCAGCCCAACTAGAATCCCTCGCTTAAGAAGATCAGCTCTTCCTCATCCAACAGTTATCAACTGCCAATAGTTTTTCTGCTAAAATTGGGAACTGATGCCCATTTCCACAGTTCTATGCTGGGTTTTGTCTGCTTAAGTTTGCATGGATCTTGCGCATGCTGACACCACCACCATAGGATCATTTGAACAGGTTCCCTAGAATTATGATTCTATTTCCATATGGTCATGCACGTCCTCCCTGGCTCTTACAATCTTTCTGCCCACTTTTCCCCAATGGTCCCTGAGCCCTAGGTAAGTGAAATTTAATATAGGAATCCTATCCAGAACCCACAATTTGCAGACTCCTAATCTCCACGTGTTGGCCATTTGTGCCCTTTTGTGTTCCTGAGGGAACTTCTTTAGTAAGAGTTGAGAGATTCATTAGTATCCTCTTTATCTCTTGTTCTATGTTGTGTGAGTCTTGGGCGTGGAGGTTGCATTGTATATATGCCACTTAGACGATTCGTGGACAGTGTCTATGTGTGACCAGTTCTGGTACTCTGTAATAGACTCTGGTGCAAAAGAAGCTTCTTTGATGAGTAGTGACTGGGACACTTCACTGTAAATGTAAAGATACATATTTTGCACTTAGTAAGAAATTACATTAGTCTAGAAATGGAACAGCCCTTTCTAAGATCTGTGGTCTCTCAATTCATGTGTATTTGGTCATGATTCCAGTAGCACACATCAGTTTCCTCCAGTTGAGTGGGCTTTAAGTCCAACTAGGTAACCCTAGATTGCCCCCAAGATAAACGTGACACTACTTCCCCAATGCTGTATGCTGTGCTGGTCATTGATGTGGTTATTTGGTCTTAAAGCTGGTGTTGGACTGTTAATTGCTGTTCTCCCTTAGCAGCTTGCACAGTGTTCTCCAAAGCCATGAGAGCTCGCCTTAACAGGAAGCAGCTTCCAAGCCCGTTCCAGGTCCACTGCTCCAAATCTGTTCTCTGAAGTATGTCCTGCCTTCAGCAATAGGATCTTACCTTCAAGTTCTGGGAGGCAATCAAGGGCTGTGGCAATAACTTGTGTAACTGTGGGAGTCTCTTGGACTACCCTGGCCAAAAATTCAAAGGAAGGTTTCTCCCATTTGACACTGTTTCTTGTTATTCAGCCTTTAGTTATACAGGGGCTACACATGGGTTCATGTACAGATATTGTCTGTGTAATTTGTCATTAGGTTGATAGACTAATATGATTCCCTCTGTTTTGTTATACTAGCTAGGCATTATTTATCTCTCTCTCTTTCTATATCTAATCCTCCATACATGCCTTCCTCTTTTATTTTGGGGGGGGTATTTTTGAGGCAGGGTCTCCCTTTTTAGTACTAGTTGTCCTGGAGCTCCCTCTGTAGACCAGGCTGGTCTTGAACTCACAGAGATCTGCCTACCTCTACCTCCCGAGTGCTGGGATTAAAGGCTCACGCCAACATGCCCGGCTGCCTTCCTCTTTTAAAGTGTCCCCATATTCCCCATATCCCCTTTCATAATACCATTCTCCAATGGTCCCACCTCTGTTGAGCTCCTTCATTCCCTTTATCTCCAAATTTCCTTGTATAATCCTCTCTTCCACCTCCTATTTAAGTACCCCCATTTTATCTGCTTCTCCCTTAGTAACACCAGTCTCCTACTACTTCTCTCTCAGGTGTCCTCTATCCCATTACCTTCCTGTTCCATTTCCCTGGTTCCTACAGCTACATCAGGAATTGTTATCCATAGATTTGGCACACTCCAGTCCTGGATTTAGAGTTTTGTTTTATTTTTTGTTCTAGAGATTGACTTTAGAGTCTCATGAATGCTTTTCAAACAAAATACCACTGTGTTATGTCTCAAGCATTTTTTTTTTACTTTATATTTTGTAGTCTCCCTAAGTTAACTAAACTGCCCTTAGATTTACTCTGTATGCCAGGCTGGCCTTGAATTTGTGGTCCTCCTTCTTTAACCTCCTGAGCAGCTGAGATTACAGGCCTGACTAGAGTTTGATATCAACATATTGCTCAGTTGACACTACTTATTTTCATGCCCCTGTAGAGCAACTCTAGACTTGAATTCTTGTCTTAAGCTGCTACTTAGATTCCTAAGTAAAAGTAGATAAAAGGTTGGGCATGGTGGCACGCTCCTTTAATTCCAGCACTTGAAAAGCATAGGCAGACAGATCTCTGTGAGTTCAAGGTCAACCTGATCTGCATAGCAAGTTCCAGGCCAGCCAGAGCTACATAGTGAGACCCATCTCAAAAATAAAAGTACACAGTAACTAATAAGACATTCATAGTTTGTTATTTAAAATCAAATACCTTAATATCTAAGGGGAAATAATTTTGTGGTACCTGATAATGAACCAGGCATTATCAATAAATTAGGATTATATAATCATTGATTTGAAAGTCCAATGAGGGGGCTGGAGTGATGGCTTAATGGTTAAGAGCACCAGCTGCTCTTACAGAAGACCCACTGGCTAACAATTGTCTGTAACTTCAGTTCCAGGGGATCTGGAACCCTCTTCTGGCCTCTGCATGCCTGCATGTATATAAGTGCACATGGATGCACTTAGGTACATGCAGGCATAACACCCATAATAAATAAATAAATAAATAAATACAAATTTTTAAAGTCTAAAAGTCCAGACAAGGTGTGGTGGCACACACCTTTAATCCTAGCACTTGGGAGGCAGAGGCAGGCAGATCTCTGTGAGTTCAAGGCCAGCCTGGTCTACAGAGCAAGTTCCAGGACAGCCAGAACTACAGGGAGACCCTATCTTAAAAATGCCAAAAAGAAAAATGTCTAAAAGTCCAGTAAACTTTGACATCACTCAGTCATTAGAAAACCATTCAATGTTATTATTGGCTATGTAGACCTAGCCAATCAATGCTGAATTTATATTTCAATTTAGAAGTAGTAGAAAGACCTCAAGATATCTGGTAGCAAAGACCAGGTTTCTTTCTTTTCCTTCCCCATCTAAGGACAGATTCATACTGATTTGGTAACTATTTTATGCCTTAGCATAATGAGTAAAAATAAAATAGATTAATCAATAAAAGTGAGTTATAAATGGAAGAGTACAAAAAATTCCAATGAAGTGGGCAAAATGGTGTTTTGGTGATTTAGAGGGGGCCACGTAGGGAAAGAAGGGGGTCTATAGATAATTTGATGGAAATTTTGTCATGTGGGGATGGTGGGGTGGTTCAACAGATAAAGGTGCTTACTGCCAAGCATGAAGGTCTGGGTTTGATCTTGGGAACCCAGAAAGTAGAGGGAGAGAGCTCAGGAGGTTGTTATCTGACCTCCACATGTACACCATGGCTTTCTCCCCCACCTCATTAAACAAATGCACAAATAAGCAATGAATACATGTTTGTGTTGAGTAAGACTAAATCTCTGTTTACCACCTTTCTTCTTCTTTTTTTTTTTTCTTTAACTGTACCAACTCAAAAACAAACTCTTTTAAAAAATCAAATTACTGGGGCTGGAGAGATGGCTCAGTGGTTAAGAGCGTCAACTGCTCTTGCAGAGGACCTGGGTTGGATTCCCAATACTCACATGATGGCTAAGAACTATCTTTAACTCCAGTTCCAGGTGAATCTGACAGCCTCTTCTCACCTCTGCGGCATTGCACAACACAGGTGCACCAACCTACATGCAGACAGTACACTCATACACATAAAAAAAAAAATAAATTTTTAATTTTTTTTAAAAAGAGGCATTTAAAAAAATCTAATTCTATAAGGCATTTGGAATCAGATTGGTTGTTGGAAGAGGATGTTTTAATTGGCTTCCCTAATATAACACAATGCTCAGCTTTCTCAAAGGGCCATTTTGGCCTGGCTTCTCTGCCGTACTGGCTCAGTCTCCTGTGGCTGGGGTCAGTTTCCACAGCTCGAGTGGGCTTGAGGGGCACTTTTCCCAAGGGGAGTAAAGGGGTGGCCATTGGTAGGCCAGCAAAATCAAATCTAGAGAACAAGCACATGAAGTTTCTATAAGGAATGCAGAAGTCAAGGGTGTCCATTCGATTTCACGGATCTAGAGTGAAAAGCGGCCGTCATTATCCATCAAATGATCTGCAATTCAGGTTTTCGAGCTGTGCTTCCAAACTCCCCACCCAGCCTCCAACTTGCAACTGTGGCTGATTTCTCACAGAAAGTAGCTCTTAGCATTTGCTCTGTGTCCTCAACTTAACATTTCTTTCCCAAATTGCTTTTAAAAATGCACAGTAAATGTTAGTCCTATGTGTCTGAGCTGACATTAGGGCATGTATTTCTGACTAGAAAACTTTCAAATTGATTTGAGACTCAGGTTTATTTTTCTTTTGATTTCAATGAGCCACATTCTGTATAATGAAAGGTTTTACACCCACCAACAGCTTAAAATGTTTTGATAGATCCTACACAGAAAAACATCTTATTAAAATCTGTCCATCAGGTAACACTTCCTTTAATTAAGATCTTAGATGGCACCTGGACAGTCTTGTTTTGTTCTTGGTGTGTATAGATTTACCAATACATTGTGTAGTGTGAAAGAAGCAAGCATCATTTTGTGGTGCCTTGGGTTTTATAGCTTGCTGTAAATATAGATGAAAGTTCTTTCACTTAACCAGCACAACATTGTTCTAAAAGAGGCTGTTGACTGATCCATGCCGAGCAGAGAGGAAGAGTAAAGAAACTTACGGAAGATGAATGAGATAGATACAGTTTACTTAAACATGTCATCTTTCTCCTCTTCTTTGTAATTCTATTTAGATTCAAAGTAAACTTTCCTGTGCCTGCAATATTTGGAATGCCAGAATATAAATAGTGATGGCTTTATACTTGAAAGGTAAATACAGCTCTGTATCTCAACTCTGTTCCAGAAAAGTATTTCAGATTCAGTTGTGTAAACTTCAGTGCTATTAACCATACGATTCCAACCTCAAAAATTAAGAGAAGACAGAAGGGGCATGTATTTTCGTATCTGTCTCCACCCTCATTTAATGTCTATGATCAATGAAAGATAAAAAGATGTGATCTGGTTGTTACTTTCTGGTGTGGTGCAGAACTAATCTGTGTTCCACTATCAGTCCACTGTGTGTGACTGTGACTGAATGAACCACGAGTGAGATCTAGTAGCAAGGAATCTACCTCAAATTAAACTAGGTGAATAGAAAGAGAAGTGCCACAAAAGCAGCCAGACCTGGACAGATTAGGGCAGGTTTCAGAACAGCCCATGCACCATTGACTACACATCTCTATGGTTGATTTGTGGGGTTGGGGGTCATACACGTGTGTAGCTGGGTGAGTTCCCCTGTGCCTGCATCTGTGGCCACCAGAAGTTGACATGGCTGTCTTCTTCTATTACCACCTTTTTTTATTATTTATTTATTTTGGTCTTTCTGAGACAGAGTCTCCCTGTAGCCCCAGCTCTCCTGTACTAACTATGGAAACCAGGCTGGTCTTCATCTCATAGAGATCTGTCTGCCTCTGTCTCCTGAGTGCTGAGATTAAAGGCATACATAAACACAACCACCCCAACCTTATTTTTTGAAATAGGTTCTCTAACTGAACCTGGAGGTCCTAACTGGCTGGAATAGCTGGCCAGTGATCTCCCAGTTACTGCCTCTGTTCTGGGGTTACATGTGCATGCTGCCATCACGGGTTGTCTATGTGGGTTCCGGAGATCCAAACTCAGGTCCTCATGATTGTAGAAGCACTTTAACTCATTGGGCCCATCTCAACAGGACCCTCTTTCTAGGTTTTATGTCAAAACCTAAACCAGTTCAAAAATGTTTCTATAGGTCTTACATCATTTCTCAATCGGATCTAGAGTCACTTCCCTTTCCGTGTTCCCACCCACCCGAGTCCCTGCACTCTATCATACATGTCCTGCATCTTTTTCTGTGTCTTTCCAGAGTTTTTGTCCAGTTCTTTTGTTGTTGTTGTTCTCTCCTACTTGCATTGCTTCAGTATATATACATAGTTATATATATATGTATACATATGTACATATATGTACATATATATAACTAACATATACATATATGTACATATGTATACATATATACATAAATACATACATACATACACATATCACTTAAATTGGAGGACTTTTTCCTAAAAGATGTCATATTTTCCTTAAGGAAGTGCTGGAAGGCTCCTCCTTGGCAAGCCCAAACAACCGTCAATCTTGCACTTGTGCTCCACATTGGGGTCTTTCTCTCCCATAGTCCCCCAAATGAAATCCAGTAAGCACATCCCATCTTGATCCCCCTGCACTGGCCTCCATGATACAACCGAGGTAGTCCAACAATGGCAGTCCATATTCTGACGAGGCTGAATGGAAAAAGTTTAGTAACAATAAAAAATAAATAAATGCATATGAAACAATATGGATTGGAGGGAACAACAACAAAAGAACTGGGACAGGGAACTGACTAAAGCAGCAGAGTTCCTTACCCCCCCCAAAAAAAATTAATCTTCTGCTTTGAAACACTTTGAAAAGACTCAGAAGGGGATACAGGACATGTATGGCAGACTGCATGAACTTGGGAGGGGAGGAGGGCTTGGTGGAGGAAATGAGTCTGGATTGAACTGAGAAGTATGAAATGCACAAAACTTCAATAAAATATTTTTAAAAAGAAAAAATGTTTCTAATAAGCTGTAAAATTTCAAGAATGTCGAGAGTATAATATACCATATGATCACAAAAATTATGAAATAATGGTATAGCCTGCTGAGGTGAGACCTAGTTACTGTGGAAAACACCAGGGAATGGCAGGATAGAGACGCTATGGGGTGGCAGTATCTTCGTCAGCATCAGGAAGAAGTAGCTATTGAACATGAACTTGAACAAACTGAGCACAGATGCGGACAGCTTCCACCCCATGGAGCTCCGGGAGCAGGACTCCTTCAGGGAACATGTGCATCACCTGCAGATGAACACAGGGCCCCTAAACAAAATGGGGTAAACCGTGACCCACCAAATATGAGAAGACTATGCTCATAAGCACAGAAGGTATACCTTTGAAGATGAAAGGAATCCCACTGGTTAGGAATGCTATTAAAATTTAACCGATGCAGGCCATAGGAACTAGATCTATGCCTGGCATAGAAAATATCTGATATGAATCCAACTTGATCATGATGGGTGATCTTTTGGATGTGGGTCTGTATGCAATTTGCAAGTATTTTGTTGAGAATTTTATATCTAAGTTCATTAATGAGATGGATCTTTTTTTTCTTGTATCTTTGCCTGATTTTGGTATTAGAGTGATGCTGGCTTCATAGAAGGAATTTGGAAGAATTCCCTCTGTTTGTATTCTTCTGATTGAGTAGTAATAGTTGTAGGACCTCTTTAAATGTTTTATAGAATTCGGCTGTGAATCCATCTGGGCCCAGGCTTTTTTAGTTGGGAGGTTTTTTTTATTACATCCTCAATTTCCTCAAATATTATGGTCTATTTAAACTGTCAATCTCTTCTTGGTTAAGCTTTGTTGGTTCCCAGGATTTCAAATATTCATCCATTTCTCTTAGGTTTTTCAAATTTAGTGGAGTATAGGGTTTTTAAGTATTCCCATATGATTCTCTGGATCTTTACTTTGTTGTGATGCTTCCCCTTTCATCAGAATACTATTGATTTGGAGTTGCTCTTTCTTTTCTTTTCTTTTTTTGGTTAACAGGGCTAGAGGTCTATCTATTTTTGTTTATCTTTTCAAAGAACCAGCTTTTGTATTCATTGATTCTATGTATTGTTTTCTTTGTTTCTATTTCATTGATTTCTGATGAGTGTATGACATCATGAACTTTGCAGGTAAATGGATGGAACTCGAAGCCATTATGCTAAATGAAGTCACATAGTCCCAGAAAAACAAATGGTGAATGGTTTCCCCCCATTTGTGGATGCTAACACCAAATCCCCAGATAAAATATATGTTGTTATAATGTAAAACTCTTAATGGGCTCTAGAATCAATCCACCACTTACTCTCAGACTCTGTAATTATTGTATATGAGTGGAAAGGATGTATTCATATTTTGGAGTAATATAAAATTAAAGGAGGAAAATGTGAATTCCTAAACATAAAAAAGACTGAGAGAAAGATGCAGGACAGTTATGGCAGAGTGCATGATATAGGGTGTAGTGGGGGGAAGGGAAAGGGGAATATATCTAAATTTTGAACTGAGATACAATGTATGAAATACACAAAACATCAATAAAAGCATTATATAAAAAAGAAAATATTTGATGGTTGGAATGCATCTACAACGTAGAAAGGCCTGCATCTGTTTAAATAGTTAAGTATAATTCTTATGGTCCAGGGCATATATAACAGTTGTCCCTATTTTAATTATGAATGAATCGTCCCTTGTCCAACATGACTGTTGAATAACTTATGTAACATAATTGTGGATCAAAGCCTCGTTAGTCATTATTTTAAGCAGAGCTGGTCTCATTTTACATATGAACTTGTTCTCAGCTTTGATACGCATTGAAATTTTCAGGAATATAATTCCACAGTGAAGTAAGGGACCACTAAACATTACTTTTGTTTATGGCTTTCTTAAGAGTTGTTTACCACTTTGGAATGGGACCAATGGAAACTTAGTTTTGTCGTAACATAACTGCTCAAATGTAAATTTCTATCAGGTACATCATGTTGATGCTAGATGGGAGTGGAAACATTTGCCCGTTTCCCTATACTTTATGGAATTATTCAACATGAAGTGTTTAGACATTGAAACACATAGTGTTATAATATGAATTATTTTCCTCTTATTTGTCCTTTATACTGGAGTTGTGGTTTGTTGAAATTAGCACATAAGCGATTTATAGATATTTCATTTCTTATCAACCATGTTCAATAAATACACCTATTATGGAAAGAGAATGAGGAGTCTAGCAGGATTTGGGGCTTTACAGTGACTCAAAAGCAGTAGGTATAGGATTTTAAGGCACAGGAGAGTGAAGATGGCAAATGGTAAAGGCAAAGATATATTGTTGTGACTATTTGGGGATCCAGGATTGTTCCTGATTAGTGAATCCTAAATACTGTGGGCCTCACCAAATTAAGTGAAAGTAGCAGCTAGTAATTATCTATTAAGTTTTACTGTGATAGCTTTAAATGTCCACTTGACAAAACCTACACTCTGGGAAGACAGCCTTGATTGAGGAATTATCAAGATCAGGTTGGCTTCCGGCTATGTCTGTGGAGTAGTATCTCAATTGTTAGTTGATGTAGGAAGACATAGCCCATCGTGGGCAGCTCCATCCCTAGGCAGGGGTCCTGGTATAAGAAAAGAGCTACCTGTGAGCAAGCAAGTGAGGATCCATACATTCATTTCTTCTCTGCTCCTGACTAGATATGACACTTAAATTCCTGCCTTGACTTCCCCACCATAATGGAGTGTGTCCTGGAATTATAAGACAAATAGACCCTTTACCCCATATCTTGATTTTTGTCAGGGTATTTTATCACAGTAATAGAAACGAAGTTAAGACACTTATCAAAACCCTGACATAATAATATCTAATGAGATGCTCAGTCTGCATTCACAGCATGTTATATTCCAAATACTTTAAATATATGACCTCTTGGAAACCCTGTGAGCTGTGAATGGTGGTGAGCTTGTAATCCTAGCATTTAGTAGGCAGAAGCAGAGGGTCCTTGCAAGGACAAGGCCAATTTGACCTACATGAGGAATTTCAGGCTAGCCAGGGCTACACTGTGAGACTCTGTTTAAAAAAAATCAAAACAGAAAACAAACAACAACAAAACCTCTACAAGAAAGAACCATTATCTTCCCTATATTCCATATAGAAAGCGGAAGCACAGATAAAGTAAGAGACTCACCCAGGTTCACTGCATTATTCAGTGGCCATGATGGGGTTTGCACACAGGGAGTACCCACCACAATCCTGTAGCAGCTCTGTTGTCAAGTCAAAGCAACTTCCAATTCAACGTCCAATTTCAAAGAGATTTTCAAAAACCATTAATCGCACCAAAATACCATATTTCCTATAAAACACAATTTGGTTCCACTTGTACTCACTAATCCACCTTCTCACTCACATTGTGCTTTACTGGTTTCAGTTTGGCAGCACAATCAGTTAATTCTAAATGATATCATATAACCCTCCTATAAACCCAGAAAAACAGCCTCAAGAAGCCAAAGCAACTAATTCTCGGCCCTTGTAAAGATGGAAGCATTTCTACTGACTCTTCACAAAGTTGTCATGAAATATTATTTGAATGAGTATACATAGTATAAATCTATAAAATTGTATATAAGATATTAGTTCTGAACTATTGAGAACATCTACAAATTGATTTGTGAGGTTTTTGTCCAGGAAGGTGGTACTATTATTCTAGAGGTCTAGGCCTGAGGCAGGTATGTACTACTTCCTATGACTCACCTTGACCCCTTGTATATGTCTGCTGCATGAGGTTTGCCAAGGTAAGGTGTCTATGCTGCTTACCAGGACTGCTGATGGCCTGGGGAATTGAGTCTAGCATAGACACATGAGAAAAGGGATGGCAGAAGCAAGGATAATGAGACTTCATAGGGGAGTGTGCTGATGAAGAGTGAGACCTGGACTCACTCTCCAAAATGAGCACTTCCCTTCTACTGCTGAGTTCTCTATCAAAACAGGAAGGAACAAAACATAACAAAAACTATCCTCTGTCTGTCATAAATGCATATCTATCTTCTTATACACAAATGCTGATAATAAATCAAAACATTTATGTTAGCTGATGAAATCGCAAAGGTAGAATAGGAAACTAAATGTAATTTCTTATTGGGCCAAGATGTAATTGTTTTCCTTAAATATATGCTTCCTTAGTTTGTGGCAATATAACCATCCTTAAAATCCAGAATAAAGGTGCAAGTTTACCATAAGTATTGTGGGACATGGACATACATGTTCTGTTTTCTAGCTATGCAGCCCAGAAGCCCCCATTGGTTCACTGAAAAAGAACACGATGTGTCTGCTCCACAGATGGGGAAGCAGATTAGAGAAGTGTTCGATACTGTCAGTGTCCGGTGTATGATAAACAAAAAATTAACGTTACCTCTCAGTTTTATTTTAAAGTAGTTTATGCTATAATCTTGGGACATAAATAGTTACAAAGTTCTGCCAAATTATCCATAAAACAAGCCACTTAATAATAGTGCTACCACTAAACCTGCTTGGTAGCTCTGCTTAAGTTTCAGATTGAAGCCATACTGAATTTCCTATTTTCATATATTTTCAGACAGAGAGAGAGAGAGAGAGGAGTGAGAGAGTTTTATATCATTATGGAAAGACAAAAACCTCACAAATCAATTTGTAGATGTCCTCAATAGTTCAGAACTAATATCTTATATACGACTTTTATAGATTTATACTATATATACTCATACAAATAATTTTTCATGACAACTTTGTGAACAGTCAATAGAAATGCTTCCATCTTTACAAGCCTAGAAAACAAGTGAAATGGACTACTTCTCCCAGAGTCCACAGCTCTCGGCAGCTGAGTGGAACTTGAATGAAGCTTCCTCCTCTCTGAACTGTCTCCTGATATCCCTCCTCACTGTCAATGGCTCCCTGTTGGCTACAATTCCCATCACTGTGTACTCAGGGTGTTCAGAAAAATGTGAGACAAATGGTCCTTAAAGTCTCTCTAGGTTAATGTGGGTGATTTCCCTGTTTTGCCCTTTGAGTAATAAAGTGACCCTTGGAAGGCTACGCATGCGCTTATGGACTGACTGTGGCCATGGATCGCATTGCTGTCCTTTACTTAAAATAGCATAGGAGAAAAGAGAAAGTTCCTTATTTCCCCACTAGATGGTGCTAGGAGTAGTTTAAAGAGGAAAAGTCTCAAAAGTTATGCAATGAATCACAGGGTTTGAAAGGAGTTTGCTATATAATAGTCTGTGCTTCCCTCACAGACAGGAATACACCTACCCCATCATTAACGGAGAAAACATCTTCCAAAGCGTCTCCCTTATTCAGTTAATTACATTTCTGCCAGGACAGGTGTCCTTTCTAATCACAACTTCAGCTCCAAATGAATAATTTTAAGACTCTATGTAGTAATACAAATGCATATAATTTTCCTTCTACTTTGCTGTAACTTTCATTTTTAGTCTCTATCAATACATATTTCAAAGGAATGTGTCAAACTGGAAGAGACTAAATGTCTGTTACAATGTATTGGTCCTAATAAATTATGTTATTATTAGACATATGTCCTACAATGCAGTGCTCCAAAGACTAGTCATAACAGATGTCATCCTGTGAATAATGTGTTATGTAACGTACACTGAGGAAGTCTGCACACTCCAGCAACGTATCATGTTAATGGGCTGTTATTTTGTAATATTGATATGTTGCAAATCAAGTCAGTATAATGTCTTGGACTGCAATGAAAAGGAATGAAGAAATCCTTGAGCACTGAAAATTTATTAACACTGTGTTTCTTTTATAACTCTTATAATGTTGTTGACCTTAAACATTTGTCTCTACCATCAGGAAGAGGCTGGGAGAGTGATTGATTCAAAATTAAATACAGTATACCTCCCAGCACCTCTTCTCTTCTCTTCTCTTCTCTTCTCTTCTCTTCTCTTCTCTTCTCTTCTCTTCTTTCTTTTTCTTCCTCTCTTCTCCCTCTCTCTCTCTCCTTCCTTCCTTCCTCTCTCCTTTCCCCTCTCTTTCTTCTCTCTCTCCTTTTTTTTTTTTTTTTTTTTTTTTTCTCTTCTCTCTTTCTCTCTCGCTCTATCTCTCTTCTCCTCTCTCTCTCTCTCTCTGAGTGTGTATGTGGGTACCTGCTGAGGCCAGAGGTCCGTGCCAGGCATCCCCCTCTATCCCTACTTTATTTATTTAATTATATTTATTTATTTATTTATTTATTTATTTATTTATTTTGAGACAGGACCTCTCTGAACCTAGAGTTTGCTGTGTTGGCTAGGCTGACTGGCTGGCTAGCCAGCTCTGAAGATCCTCCTATGTCTTCCTATCCCAGTGCTGAGATTATAGGTGGTATATACTGTTGTGTCTGGCTTTCTACATGAGGGCTAGGGATCTGAACAGAGATCTAGCACTTTACCCACTGCCCATCCACCAAAGCACTCTCTTTTGTTTCTTAATGGAGTTTTTTAAAGCCATAATATAAGAATAAAAATTATAGTACAGTGTACATGAACAAGTCATAATGAAATGTGCTATTATATATAATTAATACATGTTAATGAAACACATTAATTCATCATGTGTAATTATTTTCCAGTATTGGGTTTACTCACTAAGCAAGAACTTCTCAGGATAAATTTTTACCATCTATTAGCGTAAATTTTTTTTCAAATTAATGGTATGTACGTTTTTTTTTTTTTTTTTTTTGGTCTTTTTGAGACAGGGTCTCCCTGTAGCCCCAGCTGTCCTGGAACTCACTCTGTAGACCAGGCTGGCCTTGAACTCACAAAGATCCGCCTTCCTCTACCTCCCAGATCCGTCTGCCTCTACCTCCCAAGTGCTAGGATTAAAGGCGTGCGCCACCACGCCCGACTGGTATGTAACGTTCTTAACACAGCTCTGAAACCCCCAAAGGAAAAGGCTTAAAAACAAGAAGTTTGGCCATCGCTGTAAAGATGTCCTCATGTATTTTGAAGCAAGCAATGCTTTTCAGTTGTCTTCTCAAGATTCCAGATCAGTTTAATATTTCTGTCTCATATGTAACAGATAAGCCTAGTGGACAGGAGATCACATGGTCCTTAAAGGCCACCCACATTTCCGGCTAACGGGCTACAGAGAGTGGCAGATATTTTTCCTCCTCATTTTCAAAAAATTGAAGTAAGGCTGTGTTGTCGTTTTCTCAGAAACCTTTATTTGCTCTTAGCTGTCATTAGTTCATTTAGATGTGTGGCTCTCCCTCAGAGCTCTTTATAAACTGGTCAGGCTATGTGGCTAGTCAGAGGATTTGCAAAATTCAACAGTTTCATTAGGGATCTTCCTTCTTGCAGTCTGAAATTCTTACCAACAGCATGGTTATTTGGGTATATTTGTACATTTGAAAGAAGAGAGAATCAGATTAACCCTGAGGAAGAGAGAAAAGTTCTGAGAGTATGTGAGGCCTGGAGGTGAAAGTGACGATCCTAGCACGACCCAGAAAGGGAGGCCAGTGCAAGGACACCAATATGACTGGACTTGGCAATAAAGCCTTTAGAGATATAATTAAGGTGAAATGAGAGCATTAGGATAGACTCCAATCTAATATGCTGATGTCGTCAGGAGAGGAAGTGGAACACAAATAAAATATCATCTGAGGATATATCAGGAAGGTTGTCATCTGAGAGTCAAGGAGAGACTTTGTGAGAATCCACACCAGCTGACCTCAGAATTGTAGACTTGTCTCTAGAACTGGGAGTGATAAATTCCTGTGGCTTAAAACGCCCTGACTCTGGAACTTTGTGATGTAAGTGCTAACAAAATAGCATCTGGCCAACCACTAACGGGAGCTGTTTTCTTGGACATAGTGTTAACCAGGGTGACTGATAACCTATATTCGTCTCTCAGTTTGGAGATGGAAGAGAAAAAGCCATGTATCTAGAGTAGGCATAGATGGCAGCTATCACCTATGTCATGCAGAAAGAAAAGAATTCACATACACACACACACTTTTAACAGAGAGAGAGAGACAGAGAAAGAGAGAGATCTTGTGACTTTGTCCCTCAAGGCTGAAAGGCAGCTCCACCTTGGACTTACTAGTTAGCCAATCCAATTCCATTTTGCTCCTGTTCGAATTGGGTTTTGTATTTGTAATTGAACGAGTTCTAGACATCTATTTCAACTAAGGTAGAGATATGAAACATAGAGAAAGGATGTAGACATCAAGGGATTTATAGTCTAGAGAGAAATCCTTTTCATGAAACGGCAGCAGACAACAATGCATTAAATTATAAATCCCAAATGAGTACTGGGGGGGAAAGCATAGATAATGCATAGGCAAAGAGAACTGGCATTTTCTGGTGTGATCTAGACCAAATGGAGATGTAAGGAGAGGAGACATTGCAAGGTGAGAGGTCAGGGTGTATTTCTGGAGCCACCAGGAAGAAGGAAAGAAAGACAGAAGCAAGCAGAGGAGAGAAGTCCTGAATCTTTATCAGCCAGAGCAACTACATTTCTTTTGGTGTTACATAAGACTTCAGTAACTATAATGTTCTGAGCTTAAGAAAAAGATACACTGGTATTCACTGCAATCTAGACAGAGGATCTTCCCTTCTGATCTAGGTTGGCTACCTGTATTTCACACATCTTCTTATTATATATGTGTGGGGGAAACAGTAGGGGTAATATATGTACAAAAGAATCTGAAACACAACAGTTACCCAGAAGTGATGGATTTATTTCCTTTGGTCTGAATGAAGAACCATTAAGATGAAGAAACTACCCAGAGAATGGACCTACCAGAAGAACAGCGAAGCCTCCTTGGATAGGTACAGAAAGGGACCTCTACCCATTGGCCTCCTGTTCCTTCCTCCAGCAGTCAGCACTTAGCTTTTCCTCAAAAGAAACAATGAAGGAATATTTGAAGGCTGTACAAAACTACAAACCTGCCTGACAGAATTACTTACCCATCTCCAGCCTGCATACAGGAGGATTAACCAACAATGTGAGAAAGGACTTGACTTGGCTTTTTTTTGCTGTTGTTATCTTTTTGAGACAGGGTCTCCCAGTAGCCAGCTGTCCTGGAACTCACTCTGTAAACCAGTCTGGCCTTGAACTCACAAAGATCTGCCTGCCTCTGTCTCCCAAGTGCTAGGATTAAAGGCGTGCCCCACCACACCCAGATGACTTGGCATTTTTCATAGTAATGAGGTGATCAGTCCTTTTGTAGGAATGAAACTTTGCCTGGCTCGAGGCAAGGACCTATAAAACCCGTCCTGAGAGAGTTATCTGATACCTCTGTGGGCATTCAGTTGTCTCTGTGAGTTATCTATAGCTCTGGAAGTTTGGGATAGTACAGCATTTTCTTGCCTCGCCTATCTCTGCAAAGTTCCAAAACCAGATGGCATCTTTCCCTGAGGTATTGAGCAAAATGTCACACCTCTAGTTTACCAGTTGCACAAACAGGAGCTCTGCAGCCCCCCAGTAGGAGCCAAGATAGCTCGCCCTTCCCTTCCTCCTGCCCCCCACTTCCTTGCCCAGAGTAAAGAAGCCTTTGGTATATAAACATGCTACTGGCATGAATAAATGAGAGTCTATCTCCCAGACCTTCTCTTGCTGAGTCCATGTCTTTCTTTCTCTTATTCCCTTCAGGTAACTTTCTCACAGTCCCTTCCCCGCTCCTTGCCAGAGCTAAGCCTAGACTGTTGGCCTGCAGACAGGAGACAGCCTTGAAGCTCACAGTCCTGTAGAACTGCCAGCTTGGTTCTAGGAGAGAAGAATATTGTGTGGATTGTGGCCACGCATGATTAAAGGAACATCAGACGATAGAAACGCCCCACATCCTTTGGCTGCCAGGGAAACTACCCACAAGTTGTTTCTATGGCAGGAGATTTATCTTTCTTCACACTGTACTCATGCATAGTATCAAAAACTTCTACAATTCTTTGTATATGCAAATATTTCATAGCTAAACATGGCTGAGCCTTGGAAGAATAAGGCAGTGGTCCCTGCTTCTCCTGCTCCTGGTCTCTGATCCATAACAGCAACTCAGTACTCAGCTCAGAGTGAGGAAGTGGGGCAGTCAAGTCTGTGTATTGGCAAGCCCACCTGATGACTGGCAGGGCTCACTGTCCACCCCACAACTCTGCACCTCTTCTTAACTTCATTTCTCATGCTCAGATATTTAAGTGATTATTATATTGTATTAATTCCTTCTCTCATCACTGTTAGAAAATTCCTTACAAATGACTTAAGGAAGGAAGGCGTTATCTTGTCTTAAGGGTTGAAGGGTCTAGCCCACAGGCACAGAAGCAGGGTCATAAGGTGGCTGGTCACATCACACCCACAGTTCAGAGCAGAAAGAGATGAACGAACGCTGGTGCTCAGCCAACATTTTTATTCAAGATGGGGTTCCAGCTGTCAGAATGTGCCACTAGCATTCAGAGTAGGTCTTCTCTCCTGTTTGGATCAGGGACCAGGAGCAGAAGCAGGGAACATTGTCTCATTCCTTAGAGTCATAGCCATGTCTAGCTATGAAACCTTTCTGGAAAGACTCTCATAGTCATAACCTAGAGGTTTGTCTCTTGGTGATTCTAAACTCAGTCAAGTTGAATATGAAGATTAATCAATTCTTGCATACATATTAGGGACTAAGATCTTCCACTGAACTTTAATGCTGAAAAAATTAATCCCTGCCTTCAGGTCCTCTCAGTCCTTGTAAAGAGACAAGCGTATGCAAAAATACCACGAGCTCCACTGGAGGTTTTCACAAGGTACAAAGGGAACATGGCAGAAAGACTGCAGATGCATCTCCACCAGCTAAGTGGGCCTCACAGTGAAGTCTTGGATCAAGTCCTAAAGAAAGTATACCTTAAACTTAAACTACATGCATATAGAAGTATTCCTAGTAATTCTCATTAGGGCAGCGACTTTGAGACACTCATTTTATTCTTTCTATATATATTTGTTTCATTTGAGAATTAATAAGCTCAATTTGAAAGGAATGTGCCTGTCTTTGGGCTGCTGCTGGCTTCCCTCAAGCCTATCTTGAAAGACAAATTAATGTTCTGGACAAATTTCCTGGTGTCCAATTTGCCTAGCCCAACTAACAGTTAGCCAACTCCAAAGAAGACATTCTTTTACTAACCATATTTAAACTATCAGCGTTCTTGGCTAGCTTTTCTTTTTTAAAAATATGTTCTGAGCATAGTGTAGTGAATTTTCTCCACACCAAAGTGTCAAGAACTCCAGTTCAGTTCCACCTGCCTTCAAATGGACAGACGTTCTTTCTAAATTCTACACTGCACAGGCTAGTTTGGTTTGGTTTGGATTTGGTTTGGTTTGGCATGTGTTTTTCAAATATTTTAAGGGTAACTGGATAATGGGAGAGGCTGTTTCAAGACTGATGGTCAATTTTAATGGTGATGGTGACAGGTGAGCCATAATGTGGTATTTTTCCATTTTAGCAATGTGAGGAAGACACCCTAGGAAGAGATCCAGCACACTTGGTTGATATCCCCCAGTGCTTGCTATTCAAGGAACTGAGAAATCATATTGTAGAAGCTTTGTGTTTAGGGGCTTAATGGTCAGTGTAGTAGAAATACATAAATGTTGCATGTGGCTGTAAGGAAGTACTTCAGGTGGCTTAGGGTAGTCTGCTTTGGTAGGGAAAAGTTATGATAAAAAGTGACATGCCCTTGGAGAAAGCTGAAAGAACAGACAGCAGCAGGAACGTTATCTGAGCATCCATCCAGGCTTAGCACTATGGAGTGAAGAGAGCTAGAAGGCTGTGAGAACAAACTGCCTCATAAATTAGTTGGAGTTTTCAAAAGAATCAATTCTACAGTGCAAGTTACCAAGCAAGGCCATGGAAGAGAGTCTGGAGGCAAATAAAATGAAGATCATAAATGCGATGTTATGAAAGAGCTGGGATGCAAGGAAGATGATGAGTCATCCATCGATATAGCATCAAAATTCACAAGAATGTTGGTAGTTTTAAAGTGGAAAGAAATAAGTCAATCCAGGGATGACATTCTTATAGACCGTGATGAACGATCCAAACTCTGCTGGATAACACTAAGAATGGGTAACAAAGACATGGTGGCTGTCCTTCCCCCCTTCAGAACAAAGGCTTTAGTAGAAAATCCAACTTCATTGTTTTCAGAACTAACAAAGTTTGTTTTTAGAGGAAAATGGAAGTTGGACTCACCAAGGACTTGGCGAGATGTAAATACCTGCTGTGGCAGGCAGATGGTGCAGAGAATAGAGAGGCGTGGAGGAAGAGGCAAAGAAGGACCAGGCCACTGGATGGGATCAAATGCTCACTGAATTTTACACGACTAAGATGCGTGCAGTTTTCTTCAGGTGCTAGCATTGCAATTCTGCTTAGAGATACAACCACGTGATGCCACTTGCTGTTGCTCTGGAGTGGACTCTCTTCACCTCTTCTAATCTGTACACTAGTTTTTAAAGAGTCTCTTCATTTGATAACAGGGCAGCTTTGAAAAGGTATTGGCTGATTGGCTTCTCAAGCTTATGAATTGTTATGCTGCGAGCCAGGCCTTTGTGAGCATCTAATTGTGTGAGTCCTGTCTAGATAAAAATCTATCCCTGAACTGAATCAGAGCATCAGAGTGAGAGTTGCCTGGGCCTTAAAACATAGGCTTCTCTGAGCAAGCCTAGTGGGATTACTTTTTTTCTTTATGATAGGGTGGAGGTAAGATCTCTCTTGCTATACCTTGGATAATGGTCTGGATTTTACAGAAACAGAAGAAGCAGTAGGGGAAAGAATAGAACATTGAATTGGTCATTATAGAGATGGAGAAAAGTAGGTGATTCCACTGAGATTTGGGGGTAGGTGATTTGCTGCAGAACTGAATGGAAACTTAAACATACTTCCAGAAATTCCACAAATCAGAAATTCATTGGATTTGTGAATTTTTTCTAAAAACGCAAATGCATGTAAGAGGCTATGACTAGAGTAAGGCCGTAACCGAGTCTGAATTAGCTCCATCAGCTTATTTCTGCTGTCACCTTGCTAAAGAGATGAGAATTTGATTTGTAGGAAAAATGTCTTGTATTAAGAAAATAATCATGTATAGGATAGGATTTGGATAGAGAAAAGTGCCAAGAAGCCCACCGAAAACACAGAGGGAAGGATCAGGATTTGAGAATGAGAATAAGCAAATCTTGACCCTCTCTGCTTGAAATATTAGACCCAGAATATGCTTTTAAAAATCAGCAGTGCTGGGGCTGGAGAGAGGGCTCACTGGTTAAGAGCATTGGTTGTTCTTACAGAGGACCTGGGTTCTATTCCCAACACCCACATGATGGCTAACAACTATATGTAACTCCAGTTCCAAGGGATCCAACACCCTCTTCTGGCTTTTCATGATCCAAGAGTACTTACATGTGTGCAGGCAATATACTCATACACAGGAAATAAAAATAAACTTTAAAAATTAGAACTGAGCAGTGCCACCTGGGGTAAGCTAGCTACCATTGCTCAGTGTTCAAAAATATCTTCAATTATGTTAATTTAATGATAGACTTTTAACTTATAATAAGTCAAATTTTATTAAGCTCTATACTATTTGACTATAACAAATGGTGTTAATTTTTGTTGTTATGTTTCTTTTTCTTTATGAACTGACATGTTACTAAAAACATAGAGGCCATAAATCCAAAAATTATGCAAGTGTTTTCTCTGAGTGTACATCTTGATAGCTTTCAAATTTCATACAAAAGCCAGTACTCAGAACTAAGATAAAATTACTTGAAAGAATTATGGCCCCAAATTTGGCACACTCCAAACTTGGATTTCTTAGATGATGATTTGCACTAAAAGAAAAACACAAACAACTCTTAACCCAAGCAAAACATTCTCTCATGTTTTGTTTTGTGCTAGTAGTTCAAATATGGGAAAGCAATTCCTTTTACCAAAACAGTCAAATTTCATATAAAGCATGAACAAAAAGTTTGAGCCAACTAAATACCATAAAATCTTCTACCCTCCAAAAGGCAAAGTATTAAATAGCAAGATAAAAATAAATCCTTTCTCCTGCCTGTAAAATTTCCATGTGTGTGTGCCTTTCCATATGAGTCACAAGTCGAAGGTCAGGTACACGCTGACTAGGGACGGAACAGACTGTTTGCCCTGCGTGTTATCTCTGACAAGACCTCTGCTTCTGGCCAAAACTCTGTCCCGTTGCACTTGCCTTAGTCCCAACTACATCCAACCATATGACTATTGAGTTTGGCGTCCTTATCTCTATGTACTGCTGAAGAGAAAATCAGAGATAGCAAGTCTCTATGGAAGAAAGCTCTTCAGGATCACAGGGTCTCATAGCATCACTGAACACTCCCAAACTTGGTATTTATATAGACTAACACACTGAAGCAAAAACAAACAAACAAACTAGATTTAAATACTTATACAGACCTGTACACTGATTATGCTGCAGAATGAGAACTCACCATGTATTCTCTGGGATGTTGGAGATACTTGTTCATTCATTTTACAGAGATAAAAACAATTGTTCTTCCGAACTATTTTTTCAAAGATATTTATATACAAGGTAAACTTGAAAGACAGAGATAACGTCTCACTCCAGAGTAGAGGTAAAGTTTTTTTGTTTTATTTTGAGAAGGGTATCCCAGGCTGTCCTTGAACTCACTATGTTGTCAAGAAAGATTGAACTTCTCCTGCCTCCTCTTCTGTGATTACAGGCATGAACCGCCATGCCCGGTTTTATGCAGCATTGGAGATCAAACCCAGGCTGCATGGATGCTATACAAACACTCTACCACCTGAGCTATGTTCAGCTGATATTTCTAGCTAGGACAAATGGCAGGCATGCTCACTGTCATTATAAAGATTCATTATAAATAAACTCCCTGAGTCTGAGGTTCCTCTCCTGAAACCATGAAGTTTACAGACATCACTTACCCAGGTGAAACAAGGTTTGGTGAAAGGCACAAAAGCTGAGAACTACTTACTGCTATTAATGTTGTAAACAACTTCATTTGCTTTAGACCCAGGTATCTCATATTATCTGATAATATCTATAATACTGGGACAGGAGTCTTGTGAGGTTCAAAATAGAGTGAAATCATTTATACATAAAATTTTAGTGAAAATCAGTTATAAAGAGAGACAATGTTAGGTATCGTGAAGCTTTTCCCAAGTTTTCATCTGCTCACCATTTACTGAGCATATACAGCAGGCTGATAGACAACAAGCTTTATTTTTAAATCAGATTTTATACACACATAATCCAGTTGATCTTTAAAATTAAATTATGAAATTTGCCTTCTTATATTTAATTCAAGATTTGAAAATAAGAAAAAAAATCCCATGAAGTAAGTCGTATAGCCACAGGTGGAAAAGCTAAAAATCTCTGGTTTCAAAATTTATGTTTTATAAAAAAACTATGATTTATTAGCTCCCAAAGCCTACAGTGGCACACATTATTTTGATTTTAAATAAGATGATATAGCATTGTGTTTAATTGTGCTTGTTGTTTTTCCTCCAAAAATAATACCTGTTTACTGAGCACTTAATATGTGTCCAGTACTGTGCTAAATATTTTCATATGCATTGTCTTATTTTTATAATATTTTTTATTTATTTTTTTAACTATTTTATTTTTTTATTTTATTTTATTTTATTATTTTATTTTATTTTATTTGTGTATGAATGTATTGTCTGCGTGTAGGTCTGTGCACCCGTGTCGTGCAATGCCTTGGAGGTCAGAAGAGGGGGGTCGGATTCCCCTGGAACTGGAGTTCTCCTGGAATTGGAGTTACAGACGGTTCTCAGCCGCCATGTGGGTGCTGGGGATCGAACCCGGGTCCTCTGCAAGAGCAGTCGGTGCTCTTAACTGCTAGGCCATCTCTCCAGCCCCAATCTTTTTTATTTTTTAAAGCATTTTTTTATTTTATTTATTTTGTATGTGTATGAATGTACTGTCTGCATGTAGGTTTGTGCACCCGTGTCGTGCAATGCCGCGGAGGTCAGAAGGTCTCGGATTCCCCTGGAACTGGAGTTCTTCTGGAATTGGAGTTACAGACGGTTCTCAGCCACCATGTGAGTGCGGGGGATCGAACCCGGGTCCTATGCAAGAGCAGTCGGCGCTCTTAACCGCTAGGCCATCTCTCCAGCCCCTATAATACACGTATGCACTCTTATATAACCCCATCGCCTTACCAATTCCTGAAGAACCTCCTTCTACCCACAGAGCTTTCTCTCACATTCATGTTTATTCATTTTGTTTTGTGACCAACTGAGATTAACTGGGGGTGTATAGGTATCGTGGGTTTAGAGCTGTCATTTGGAGCCTGGTGGGTTCAGCTATCAACAACTGTTTCATCTGCATTATTTATTTTTGTGATTTATTTTGAGACAATGTCTTACTGTGTAACCAGGCTGCCCTCAAACTCAAATTTTCCTCAACCTCCTGAATATAGGGATTAGAGCTACACACCACCACCCTTCTGAAAGATACCATACTAGGTACCAGCACCTTCTTACCTAATCTGCACTCCATATTAAATATTCAGCATTAACAATAAACCAAATTTTTTTTGGTTTTGTGAATGAGCTTGTATTACATGTTATATATTCATAGGAACAAAGTATTACAAAAGCTACTGTTCATAAAATTCAGGGCAGAAAATAATGCTATAGATTCATTTTTTTAGAACTAGATACCTAAGAAAATTATCTTCAGCTCAAGAAAGATAACATAGTAGAAGAAATAATTCCATTTAAAAGGATATGTATTCCACAAAACTATCTTGTTAGTCACAGAGATGAATAGAAAATTAACACACTAGAGAGTGTGAAAAGGGCTACATATGCCTAGAATTGTACATATTCTTCAGAATGAAAACATTTTTAAAGCTAAGGAAGACAGAAAATACATCCTAATTGTGTGGAGGCAAGGAAAAAATAACATAGACTTGCTTGAGGATTTCTTTTTATTTAAATCTATTTCAGATTACAAATAGTTTTTCACTCTTATAACAACATTCTGCTGTAAAGAACACTAAAATAATTCATTTTCTTAATCAATAATTCTTACCTATAAACTACAGCAGAGAAAAACACTTTAAAAACTGGAAGCTCTGTTCAAAATGCAAACAATTTTTTTTCAGATTGTCTTAACTAAAGAACTCTGGGCTTTTATTAATCTCATAGTCATGGAAATAATTATTTTACTTTTCCCCCAAAGCAAAGTACATATAGTATCTATCTATCTATCTATCTATCTATCTATCTATCTATCTATCATCTATCTATCATCTATCTACCTATCATCTATCATCTATCTATCATCTATCTATCTATCTATCTATCTATCTATCTATCTATCTATTATCTATCAATCCATCCATCTAGCTAGATAGCTGGCTATGTGTTTATATCTGCTGTGGGTGCATGTTCATCTATGTGTAGAGGACAGACGTCAACACTGGCTTTCTTCAATCAATCACTACCATTTTCTGAGACAGAGCTTCTTTCTGAACCTGAAGCTTGTTTATTTTGCTAGACGTGGGTGCTGGGAGTCAAATTCTTGTTTTCAAGTTTATGGGACAAAGCAGTTTACTGACTGATACATCTCCACAGCCCCATATTTTCTTTTTGTATAATAAAGGAAGATGTAGCTCAGCGATAAGAATATTTCTTTTTGGTATGAACAAGGCTCTGAGTTCAATTCCCAGTACTGGGTGTGGGATTGATGGGGTTTAAAGTGGAGTGGAGTCCAGTAAGACCCTGTCATATTTAACAGGGGGAAAATTGTAATTCATGGATTAACATATCCAAACATGTGTCTATGCTAAAGTAACCTACCATAACTATTAGTGCTGCTTAAATACCTATATATCTAATTGCTTGTTCTTCATTAGTAGGATCGAAAGGTTATTCCTGGACAAACTGTCAGCTCATGAAAGGAAACAGCCAGAATTGACCAGAGTCCAAGTCAACAGCTCCAGAGAGAGTGGACTGTTTTACCTCTCATCCACCTGTGCCCCTTTTCTAAGCCTAGGGAACAACCTGCGGAAGAGGGGGCGTGGTAGAATGTAAGGGCTGCGATTGGGGTGAATGGTGAAACTACAGCAATGTAGTCTGGACACTCATTTGATCAACTTGATTGAACAAACAACCTGTCACCCCCCACTGGATGGTGGGGCTGTAGGTGTTTGGGCACAACAGCCTGCAGATAGGTTTTGCATGAAGGATGCTTGTACTCATGGATTATCACTTATAGCTAAAAATGAAAAAAAAAAAAAAAACTGAGAGAAAGATGCAGGACAGTTATGGCAGAATGCATGATCTGGGATGGGGTGGGGGTGGGGGGGGAGGGAAAGGGAAATAAGCCTGAACTGAATTGGAAAAAATGTATGAAATGCACAAAGCATCAATAAAAAACTAATTTAAAAAAAAAAATAAAGTGGAGTGGAGTCTTCAAGCCAGGAGTTGTGGCACAGGCCTTTAATCCTAGCTCTTGGGAGGTACAGAAATTCAAAGATAGTTTCAGCTACTTAGTGAGTAGCCTAGGTTACACAAGACTACTTCAACCCCCAATAAAAGTTACCCAGGCTAAAGTTTAAAAGGTAAAAGAAACAAAGGCCATGAAGTCAGCTGTAATTGTGATATGAAACAATTACAGAATAAAATTCATTCACTATTTACTTTAGAACTGTATCTTAAATTCGAAGTGGAATTACCAATGCATTTTCCTTCTTAGTACATGGGAGAGGAGACTGAGGCCAGCAAGCAGAATATGCCAACAGGGCTTCTGCTTGCTTTGGAGTCAGAAGCTCATGGAAAAGTGGATGGCTTGTGTATGCAATGTTTTCTGAGTAAAACATAAATCAATAAATACAGAATTGAAGCCATGCAAATCTAAATTTTAACTGTATAGTAAAACACGTTCTAGGGCCATAAACTACTAAACATTAATGGGTTTTAAACAAGAAATTCCAGGCCATCTCATCATGGGGTTTAAAGTAGGCTATAATTTCATCTGTGAAGGCTAATTTCATCTCTAGGGGATCATATACCTTCTGATATTTTTTCTACTATTGGAACCTGGAGGTGTTAATTTTTGTCAAAAATCCCAGAGACATTCAAAACACAGAATTTATTCATTGAGCATCCTGCAGATACCCTGAAAGGATTTCAGAGAGGAGAATCAAAATTTTGTTATAAGAATGGAACACTCATAAAGAAACAAGTTTTTAAAACTTAAGGGTATATATAAAACTAAGAAATATACCAATTACTCATAAAATAAGGCAGCATTATTTTTAAAAGGAGCAGAAAAGACAAATACAAATATATGTCTAGCAAGTTAAAAGTCAAAACAAAAAGAAAAAAAGTACCAGGTATGCTAGCTTTAGCTGTCATCAGGGTCTTTTGGCAAAACCTGGGGATTAGGGATGACTATGTCAGTGGACTTGACAGAGGAACTAGAGATACGGTTTGGGAACCTTGTTAGTTTGTGACTTCTCAGGAAGCCTATATATGTCAAATGCTGATGCATCAAGAAGTAGACCAGGGCTAGAGAGATGGCTCAGCAGTTAAGAACACTGGCTGCTCCTCCAGAGGACCCAGGTTCAAATCCCAGCACCCACCTGGCAGCCAACAACCATCCATAAGTCCAGTTCCAAGGGATCTGATGCCTTTCACAGCAGTGCATTATATAGGTCCACTTACATATATGCAGGCAATATACACATAAAATAAAAATAATAAAATATCTGCCAGGTGTGGTGGCTCATGCCTTTAATCCCAGCACTCAGAAGGCAGAGGCAGTTGGATGTCTCTGAGTTCAAGGCCAGCCTGGTCTACTTATTGAGTTCCAGGCCAGCTGGGGCTACAGGGAAACCCTGTCTCAGACAAGCACCACCACTACCACCATCTTCACTACCACCACCAGTACCAACAACAACAACAACAACAAAACCAAAACAAGACAAAGAAGTTGATTAAAGATTACCTGGAAATCTTCTAATTATTTGACATAAGCCTTCTTTTCTGCAAAGCTGAGGCTGTATTTCTGGTAATACATTTATCTGAAAGGAATGAAAACAACTCAAGTGATCTGAGCATTCGTAAATAATGAAACCAAGGAAACCAAAAAGAGCATCCAAATGTGAATCATCACGCATGCCACCCCCACCCCACCTTCCAACGCTCCAAAAGTAAGCATGCGAATCCAGGACAATGGTGATTTGATAATGTAAAATGAAAATTTAATGTAAAATTTGCCTTCAGAAGTCTTTGAAATATTTGGGAATAACTTTGGAAATCTTTTTATATTTCAAAGCCATCGTATTTGCTAGATATAAAAAGAAAAGCTTATGGCAAATATAGCAACATAAATTTGTAGTTGCACTTTGTAAAAATAGCGCTAAAATAGCACAGAGCCAGCTAAGCTGCAAGGTTCCAAAGGCCCACAGTGGCGTGCATCACTCAACCCTTCGGAGTAAGCCAGTGGTAAACCTGCCTCACCGTCTCATATACATGCTTTACTTTATAATGGACATTATTGTTTCCAAATACAAAATCCATTCACCACAAAGCTCTATTTTAACCAAAATTCTTCTTAGAAGGGTTTATAAGTGTGTCATGAATGATAAGAACAAGTTTAATTTTCTCCTCTTATGAATTTATAGTTTGATTAACTACTACATCAACTACATTCTCAAACTAAAACTCAATATGGTGAAAATTTGCCAAAACAGAGAGAGAGAGAGAGCTATATAAATTAAAATTAAAACCAGATTTATCCTTGAGACATTATTTTTATTTTCAAATTAATTCACCTTCTCCTAACAAAGTATTACAGTTTCTTCACTATGTATTTTAGGCATGACTAGATGAAAACTCAACTGTATTGGAGAAAAATAGAGGCAAAGAAAATGGTAGAGTCCCAATTCTGCATTGAGAGAATTCTGGGCTTGAGGACATTCTTCTTTTCTCCTTTATTTCTTTTCTTTTCTTTTCTTTTCTTTCTTTCTTTCTTTCTTTCTTTCTTTTTCAATTTCTTCATTTGTACAATAAAGCAGGCAGAACCTCTGGTCTCTGAGTTCCACTTCTGCTCTAAGATTTGATCAATTCTATTTTATTTATTTATTATTTTGTCTTTTTGAGACAGAGTCTCCCTGTAGCCCCAGATGTCCTGGAACTCACTATGTAGACCAGGCTGGCCTTGAACTCACAGAGATCTGCCTGTCTCTGCCTCCCGATCAATTCTAAAGTAAGATGTAGTAGTTTTTTTCTAATGATTCATTTAAAGTGTTTTGACTCCGTGTGATTAAATCTTCTCCAACATTTGGAATCTCATTAATCTTATTCATTTATTTCGCAAACTTTCTTTTGCCTGAGTAGAGCCAGAGAAGAACAAACTTCAGCCTAGGTCCTGCTAGCAGACTCTACGGGATGCCTTCGCACCAGCAGCATTCTGAAATACTACATCTTGTGGACACCCTGCAAGGACACCAAAGTCTTCACCCTCATGTTCTTTCACACTGGGAAGTGAGAGAGGCTGTCAGCTTGCTTTCAGTTTCAGGGCTCTCTATGTTTCTCTGACTTAAAAATGGAATAAGATTAAGGACTAAATTTAAGAAGAGAAAGACTTCCCTAAAGCCTGACTCATCTCTTCAGAATTTTCAAGACAGGTTGGAGGGACAGACAGAGCCCTACAAAACATGGAGAAGCTGTCACAGAGATTTTCATTGTTTTAGGTTATTACACAAATTACATACAGTGCAAAGCTTCAAAAGGCAATACAATAGAGCCACTTCTCCTTACATAAGGCAATGTCACTCGGTTGCTAATGACAATAGAATTTTTACTGAGAGAGGGATCCAGAAAGTGAGGGACCATTAGGTAAGCAGCATTGAAGGCCAAGGACTACCTCAGGTCCCTTTGTAAATTTCTCCTAAAAGTCTCAGATCACACAAGCTGCTGTTGTGGATGCTCAGTGCACTGAACCTCTATCATCCCCTCCTACATGGTAGAAAGGCAACAAAAGATTCCTGGTACAAGACATACAAAACAAATGGGCCACATGAATCGATGCAACTATTGCAAAGGCCAAGTGCAGGTAGCACAGATTTTAAAACAGAGGGGTGGAGTTCTGTGTGATCTCAGAGAGGTGACTTTCCCAGGAGGTATCAAATCAGAAAAATGAAATGTCCCAGGATTAACAAAGATCATGCTTCAAAAAGCCAAGCCAAGGAAAACAACTCTTCTGCACTTCCAGCCTCTGTTTCCTGTCCCCAACATAAGGACTTCTCCTATGCTCTTTGCTCTGGAGTGTGACTTCGGAATTCAAGGTTACAGGTAACATAACTGTGGTGACCTGTGACATGAGAAAGGTTATCTCCATTTATCTCTGAAATTGAACACCAGACTGAAACATTAAACTGGACAACTCAGCACAAAGGGGTGAAAGATTTAAGTATTATGCTTCGTACAGTTGTTTTAGATCAATTATGTTACATACTTGATTGGTAAAGCTAATAATGCCCTCTTAATTTCTAGAAAATGTCATTTAAATATATATTGCAAATATCTAAGACCTGCACCATTAATGTTTATTTGAAATAGGTAATTTCTGTGTGATGAGTCTTGTCTTCCAGTTTAACTTTGCAATAATTATTTTTAATAAGACTTACTTCTCACTTATTAAATATGTATATGTGCACATGTATGTTTACATGCAGGTGCACATATATGTGGGTATGCGATTATGCAAGGATGCACATGGTGGGGGCACTGTGCACATGCGCCAGGGTGCACATGTGTGGTGTGGAAGCACTATTTTAAGGGTCACCTTGAGCAATGCTATTATCCTCCTTTGAGGCAAAGTCCCTAATTGGCCAGAAGCTCACCAACCAGACCAGACTGGCTTGTCCATGAGCTCCAGGGAGTTCTTGCCTCTCCCTCTCTCTCCAGTCCTGGGATTGTAAGAGCACGCCACTGTGCTTGGCGTTTGTATATGGGCTCTCAGGGATCAAATTTGGGTTATTCTCTTTGCAAGGCTGCTTTACTGGTTGAATTAGTCCAGCAAACCTTAACTCTTTATTTGTAAGAATAATTCTTATTCTTCATTCTTTAAGAGCTGTTTTGGATTCACAGCAAAGCTGAGCCAAATGTTAGAGATTTCTCATGTACTTCAATGATCCTAAACATGTATAACTTCCACCAATATCAACATCATTTGGTGGAATATTATATTTGCTACAACTGATGAACCTACATTAATATCATTATCAGTTAAAAATAATTTTAAATTTTAAATAAATATCTATTTCATGAGGTTTAAATGCTTTATACACACATAATTGGAGAGAGAGAGAGAGAAAGAGAGAGAGAGAGAGAGAGAGAGAGAGAGAGAGAGAGAGAGATTGCTGTTTTTCTTTTGTGAGGAGGGGGTTCTTTTTGAGACAGCATCTTCCTGTAGCTCCAGCTGGCCTGGAACTCACTATGTAGACCAGACTGACCTTGAACTCACAGAGATCTGCCTGACTCAGCCTCCCTAGTGCTGGGACTAAATACCTGGCAGCTGTTTTTCTTTACTATGAAACCCTTTTCAAAGAATTAGCAAGCTTGTAGAAAATGGTAATAATATCCACTCCTGGGATATTGGGAAGATGGAAATATGCATTTTAAAAGATTTCAATCCCTAAATACCTTTTATAAGCTTGATCTCTGAAAAATATATCTAAATTGTTTCTATCACAAATTCTCAGAAGCAACCGCAAAAGTCAAGCCTGGGGACTGGGCTCAATTGATAAGGCACTTGCCATGCAAGTCTGAAGACCAGAGTTGTGATCCCCAACACCCATGGAAGAAGCCAAGCAGCCCTGGAAGGCAGAGTCAGGGGAGCTAGGTCAACCTGGTTAACTAGACTAGCCAGACTGGTGAACTGGGAGTTCAGCAAAAGACTCAGGAGCAGTAAATAAAATGGAGAGTAATCAAGGAAGTCACCCGACATCAACTTTGGGCTTCTACAGGCATGTGCACACAGGAGCACATACATTGTCACCACATACATGTACACACACACACACACACAAAAGAGAAAAAAGTCATTCTTATTTAGAGGTATTTTAATTTAAAAATCCAAAACTATAATATGAATCATAAGCACTTGGAAAGTATTGATAAATTGAAAAAAATGACGTTTGGGGAATATCACTAACTCGTTAAAGACAGTAGACAGCTAAACCAGAATACTACAAAGAATAAGAAGGTACATTGCAGGGGATTTTTTCTGGTGATTCCAACACATACAGTAACATGCACACCACACTGTAGCTTATCCAATGTTCTTTCTTCTATGGTATTTGTGGAGATGGCCATGCCTTTTAGTTTGTCAAAAATTAGGCCTTCTCCTAAGGCTGTTCAGAGTCATCAATAAGGAAATAATTAATGGTGGGAACTTAGGAGAACCAGCTAATGAAAGTAAAAAAAGTTGTTCTCCTCTGTCTTCTGAATACAATCATCATTCCATTCAATTCACATAATGCCAGAGTTAGTTTTTGTCAATGAGACACAAAGCTAAACACCCCTGGAATGAGGGAATATTAATTGAGGAATGTCTTCCATCAGGCTGGCCTGTGAGTGTGTCTGTGGGACAGTTTCTTGATGGAGGATGGCCTAGCCCTCTATAGGCAGTACAACCCCTACACTGGTGGGGCTGGCTATGTAAGAAAGCTAGCTGAGCAGAGCAGGGGATGCAAGCCAGAAAGCAGGAGTCCTCCGTCACAGGTGTCTGCTTCAGTTCCTGTTTACAGGACCCTGTCTTGGCTTCGAGTGATGATGGTCTGTAAGCTGTAAGAAGAAATAAAGCATTTCCTCCTCAAGTTCCTTTTGGTCATAGTATTTACCACATCAAGACAGAAGCAAACTAGGACACTTGAGAATACCCTGTGCGCTTTATGGTCAGAAGTCCTCAGTACTCCAAATACTGAGAACAGCATCCTGGGTTTAGTGACTGCTAATCCTACAGACATTTAAAGCTAGAAATGAATCCCTTTGATTTTGAAACAGTAGTTAGTACCCTCTGCATCTGCTTGAAATGAGACTGGGCTGCAGTTAGTAAGGATAGTGTTACCCCACACACTGGCTCTCACTTAACGGATTCTCATGGACTAGTACAGTGTTAAATCCATGTTACTATCGGTGGGGCCATTAATTTTCTATTACAGGTCTTTTGATCATTTTCACCAAAATGCAGATATTGCAAAGCTGTATAGCAATTAATAATCTTAATTTTGAGCTGACATGCCCAACAAAGGTGAAGCAAACTTCTCTTTGAATATGTTGCATACCTAAGTAAGTCATGGCTCATAAGTCTTCAAATTATTCACTCTTACAAAGTGAAATTATATACATGTATCATTGAGAATTTATGTGTTCTTAAGAATACTCATTGGTTTAAGCTGTCAGGACAGTGCCTGAATACTTATTTTGAAAGTTTCTATGGTTGAGAAATCTTATTTATTTTAAATATTTTATTTTTTTTATGTGTATGAGTGTATTGCCTGCATGTGTGTGAGTGCACCCGTGTTGTGCAATGCTGGGGAGGTCAGAAGAGGGTGTTGGATTCCTCTGGAACTGGAGTTAAGGATGGTTCTTAGCCACCATGTGGGTGCTGGGAATTGAAGCGCGTCCTCTGCAAAAGCAGTCAGTGCTCTTAACCACTGAGCCATCTTGCCACCTTGAAAACAGGTATTTAAAGTCAGAATTCCTGAATGTGAATCTTGATCTCACTAAAGGATTAGCTAAGGGACTTTAGACAATGTTCTTAGTGCTCCTGTCCCCTCCACTGCAAAGGAAGCACATCAACAAATATGGGAATGCCCAGAATGGTGAGTGGTGAACAGCACAAGCAGACAAGTGTTGGCTTTATTATTTCTTATTTCTAGCTGCTCCCTACCGTCTGCCACCACCTCACTGTCCCAATGCCACTCCACTACTACAGATTACACTCATCTGCAGCCCACATCATCACAATACCTGGCCTCCTTCTTTTGGTCTTTGCCCCTGAAGAACTTACTTCAACACAGCTGTCAGAGCAAGGCTGTAGAACTGTATGTGGGCATGCAGGTGTGTTGCTAAGCTTAGAGCTAGGTAAGAGTATAAGCCCAATACTGTTTTCATGTTTTTCTCTAAATCTAAAGTATTTTAAATTTAAAAACATGAAAAGAGAATCTCAGCATATTGGACCCATTTCTCTTTTTTTCCTTCCCTTTTTTTTTTTACTATTCTAGCCCCGCCTTCACTCCACCGCTGCTCCACTCAGTTCTGGCCACATTACAAAGTCCATTGTTCTCCTGTGACCTTTAAAAAGTAAAAGCTAGTGTCTAATGTCTTCATGTTTTAGGAAAAGATGCTGAAGGCTACAAAGGTTAAATAATGTAACTAAATCCTCTAGGTTATAGGTGCCTGTACAGGACTTTATTATTAAAGATCTTAGTTAAGAGCTTCTTAAGTGGGGCTGGAGAGATGGCTCAGGTTAAGAGCCCTGGCTACTCTTGCAGAGGACCTGGGTTCGGTTTCCAGCACCTACATAGAGACTAACAACTGCCATGCTGGTAACTCCAGTTCCGGGGCATCCAATGGCCTCAAACCTCCACAGGCATTGCATGACACAGGTGCACTTACATAAATGCAAGCAATACACTCATACACACAAATAAAAATAATAAATAAACTAATTTTTTAAAAAAAGAACTGCTAGGGCTGGAGAGATGGCCTAGCGGTTAAGAGCGCCGACCGCTCTTGCAGAGGACCCGGGTTCGATCCCCAGCACCCACATGGCGGCCGAGAACCGTCTGAAACTCCAATTCCAGGAGAGCTCCAGTTCCAGGGGAATCCGACACCCTCTTCTGACCTCCGTGGCATTGCACGACACGGGTGCACAAACTTGCATGCAGACAACACATTCATACACATACGGAAATAAATAAAATTAAAAAAAAATAAAATAAAATAAAAATAAAAAAAGAACTGCTTTAATGGGGTTCATTACCCCTGATAATGAACGTTATACAATATCTAGTAGTATTCTGTGCTTTGACCAATAGGTGCTGGTACCACATTCCCCCCAATACACCAGCATTTTTCCCGTTTGTGATAAACCTAAAATGAACCTATTTTTCTGTTACCAGGGAAGACTAAAACCCTCCTTTAGAGGGGGTTGAGAAACAGCATTCTAGGAAGAAAGAGGGAGGGAGGGAAGGAGGAAGGGAGGGGAGCGATGTGACAGAAACCATCATAGATAGGTGTTTGGGGAATGATAACTAGTTGAATCACTTAATATTAAACCCAAGCTAGACGCAGGTTAAGAGGACACTGCTGGGCAGAATCTGTGCTCAGAGAACCTGTCATAGCTAACTGCTGAGTACTCACCATTCTCTCCTGTTCTCGGCAGGCTGACTTTTATAGGTGGCATCACAGAAACTCTTGCCTCTTGTCTAGCAGCTACCTTGGGTCAGCAGGAGCAACCGGAAAGAGGCGGCGGGAGGGCAGGAGGATAGCAAGTCTAGGCACTTCTCCCCCAGGCTTCTCTGTAGCCCTATGGTTTGGCGAAAACTACCCCCCACCCAATATCCAAACTCTCTCCAACGAAGACCCTCTGTTGGCTTCAGTGCTCAGTGCTTCGGCTGCTTCATTCCTTCTGCACGAGTCTTGTGATCAGAGGTGGGGACTAGCTTAGGCTGCTGCTGGTCCCGGGGGGGCCTGCAATCTTTTTGTGGTTACTATTTCTTTTACTCTGTCCAGTGCTCTGCAAGCTTCTTTTATTAGTTTCTCTGCAGTTTTCCTTTTTGAGTACTCTGGAAGGCTAAGACACGGTACATACTGGACACTTGTTCCTAAAGCTTATGAGAGGGTGCTGAAGACTCAAAGCACAGCAGTAAGGTGAGCTCACCAGTCCAAGCTGTCCTTCTGATAACACAACAGAGCAGGGTGGGTTTCAGAGGTAAAATATTTGCTTCAAAAAAGCTTGTGAGGAAAGTTAGCAAAATTCAGGCAAAAGTGATAATTATGGGACTGAAATAAAGGTTGTCAGTAAGGAGTTGAGGAATATTTAGAGGTTAAATGCCTGGGTTCTTCCTAATACAATGTAAATAACAAAAGAGGAAGGCCTCAAGGGTGAAGGCCAGACGTTGATAAGGAGGGGCCTGAGTGATTGACCACACTTATAATTAACAGGATCAATGTCTGTAGAGCTTCTAATGCAAGAGCAGAAGCAAGTTTGTTGAGGAAAACAATAATCGGGCAGTGAGCTGGCCAAGTTCGAGGCATCTATGGGCCATCCAAGACAGGTGCATGGCATATGCTGGCCCGAAGCCCAGGCAATTGTTCTCAAGATTATATGTGGATTTGAGAAGCAACTACAAATGGTCATTGAAATCTGGGGAGTGGTGCATAATCAGAGGAAACAGGGTTAGGGAAAAACACAGAAGGGCTTAAAAAAAAAGAAGAGCTATGATTATTAGTCAGTGATAGAGCAATTTCCTAACATGTAGGCTGTAGGAAGGGGGGAGGGAGAGGGTAGGAGAAAGAAAGAAGGAATGGCTAACACTTGGAAGCTGAGGCAGGAAGATGTCCACAAGTTCAAGGCCAACCTGGACTACATAGTGAATTCAAGGCTAAGCCTTGACATTCTGAAAAAATAAAACACAAATAAAAAACTCAGTGACCCAAAGAATATGCTCATCTCAAACTCCAAGGAAGTAAGAAGTTATAAGAAAAATTACAATACAGTACAATAAGGAAAAGTTACAATAAAAGCATTTAGACTATCATTGTAGAATTATCAGGTCATTGGAATCAGCTACTACAGGTACAATTAGGATCTGGAAAAATAACTTGGCTTTGGAACTTTCCTCACAGACTTCTTATAAATATCAACAATACGTAACTTGTTTAGTATAATGACCAGCACATTGTAGACATTGGACAAGTTTAGTTTGCTTTCCATTTATAAAAGCTCACATACTGTAGACAGTAAAACAGAATTTCATTTTCAGATTAATAAGAAATTATATTAAACCATGTTGCTATCTAATACAGTGTTGCGTTAATAAAACTCAGCAAAAGCAGCTTGGGGGATAAAGGGTTTATTCCAGCTTACACCCCCAGATCACAGCCCCTCATCAAGAGTAGTCAGGGCAGGAACTCAAGCAGAGCAGGACTTAAAGCAGGAACCGCGGTGTACACAGCCCCTGGCTGGTCTCTGGCTGGCTCACAGGCTCAGGCTCAGCTGGCTTTCTCATTCAACCCAGGATCCACTGCCTAGGGATTGTGCAGCCCACAGTGGGCAAGGTCTGCCTGCACCAATGAAGACAGCCCACAGGCCACTCTGATGCCAGGTAACTCTAGGCTGGGTCCAGTTGAAAATTCAAGCTCACTGAGATACTAAGATAAGTTTGAATAGGTCAGATTGATGATGTACACAGAAAACCAAGACCCTGCTGCCTTCAAATCAATGACATGAGGTCAAGTCACGTTCCATAAGTTATATAATTCTCGGTAAGGTTTGTGTCCTACTGAGAAAAAAATAGCCCACAGTATTACAACAAATCAAAACTACTAACAAAAACTGGTCCTTGTTATCTTAGTTTAAGGAAGAGTGTGGCTTTGCATCTTAAATGAGCCTCAAAGGCTCACAGGCTAATGCTTTGGGGATTGGCCTGTCATATTAGTGAAAACTGGTGAAATCTTTGGGAAGTTTGGCCTAGTTGGAAGAAATTAAGGCACTGGGAATGCACTGTCGAGGGGGTTATTGGGACCCTGGCCATTTCCTGTCTCTCACCTCTCTGGTTCCTAGACACCATAAGGTAACCAATTTCCTTCACGATATACTTCCTGTCACAATGCCTTACCACGGGCCTTGTGCCTTATCATAGGCACAAGTGCAACAAGGTCAAGTGACCATGGCCTTAAATCCCGAGATTGTGAGTCAAAGGCCTATCTTTCTTCTTTATAGAATGGATGGGCCCAGGTCTTTTTTTACAGTGATAGGAAGCTAACCAACTTTTACCTAAAGACATAGTAGTTCCAATTTTTCAAGACTTTAATAAAACATATGGATCAAGAACTGCTACTTTTAATAATATCCACAGAACTGATCAAATGTGCATACATTTTGAGAGGACTTACCTTTTGATGCAAATGTAACTGGCACATGTGCTCCCTGGGTACACAGGGTTTTCTGTCAGCTTTCCTAGACGGCAGGCAAAAGAGAAGATCCCAGGAGTCCACACCACCTAAAAAGCATTGAACAGCATTCAGCTCCTTATATAAAAGAATGTAATTACTTAAACTCTGAAACATAAGTAACAAGCCTAGAGCAAAACACTAATAATCTTATTCCATTCATCTAATTCGCTAGCTTAACATATCACATTTAGCAATGTATTCTGGGGAAAATTCAGGTATATCAAGATGTATGCAATTCTTTCAAAAGACTAAAATTAGAATATCCATGAGAGGTTCTAATTTTAGTTTTCTAAAGCAATTTTAGAAGACTTCTTATAAAATGGGAGTAATGCTGGGCAGGAAGTAAAATTCACCAAAATTTGAAAATTTTCATAAAAAAAATGAATCTTTGGTTTACTTTAGGTTGAGTTCAAAATACAGAACAGAGGGTGGTTATGAGCACTGGCTGCTCTTGCAGAGGACCCAGGGTTTGGTCCCCAGCACCCACAGAGTGGCTAACATCTGTCCCTAACACCAGAAGAGGGGATCTTACACCCTCTTCTAGTCCTTGGGCATTGTACAACATGGGTACACTTACCACATGCAGGCAAAATATTCATATACATGAAAATATGTAAGTATGTAAGTAAATAAATAAAATTTTAAAAAAATATAGAGCAGAACATAAACCAAAGCAAATAATATTTCAGCTTCCACCAAAGAAAAAATCCTTTGCCAATATGTCACAGTGACTTCTCAGTTTAAAAGAGTGCATTCTTGCACACAGGTTAACATTTATGGACATATGTAGGTTTACTTTTCATGAATTCTTACCTATATATCTATCATCTATCTGTCTGTCTATCTATCTATGGAGATGCATGTCTCCATCTATATATGTATATGTGTATGTGAGCGAGTGAGACAGGGAGATGTATGTATGTACATGTGTATGTGTGCATGGCGTATGTATGTGTGTATGTGTCTGTGGATGTGTTTTGCTTCAGCACACTCCAACTTATCCCTTTGAGATGAGGCCTCTCACCGAACCTAGAGAGGTGGGCAGCCAGCAGGCTCCAGTGGTCCTGCTGTCTCAGACACAGCACTGAGCTACAAGCATAAGTGGCCGTACCAGATTTTTACTTTTAATATGGGCCCTGGGATCCAAACGCAGCTTCTCATGCTTTTGCTGCAAACACTCTCATCTGTGGAGCCATTTCTCCATCCTCCTTATTTATGTATTTATCAATATGCCTTACATGTAATTGGTACTATAAAAATATCTGCTGAATGGATAATGCCTGACAGGATAGAAAATGTATTTCCACATGGAGGAAAAAAAGCAAGAAGTGAACTTCAATAATTACAGAATAACCAAGATGGAAGGCTTAATGAAAGAATTTGCATATCTTGAGTTATTTTCCATATTTTTGAATAGAAATTTAAAAATTATTTTCTGCATACTTTCCTCTCTTATTATCAGTCCAGAGATAAACATTCCTTTCAGTAACTCTGTATACTTGACACCACAATTTGTCTCCTTCATTAACCCACTGTGGGTGCTAAAAAGTTCAGGAAGCAACCAATTTCTCCAAACCTCTCTGATTTTTTTTTCAAGAAGAATTTCTCATGTAGAGCCATAGTGCTTTCAAAGGAAGGCTGAATGAACTAATAAGGGAGAAGAATCTATAATTAGCAGTGAAATTTTACTCTTCGCCATCAAGTACTTTTTCATTCCATAAGCCCTGTGCAGTTTGGGCTGTTTTATGTTTTCAGCTGTCCCATTGCTAAAGGGCAAACTTCTTGGCCAGCTAAGCTGTCTAAACAACTTAACTCAAGATTTCATTCCACAATTCTGCTGTTGGGCTGTTGTCCTAGAAGATGCTAAAAGACAGCACAGCAGCTTAAAGGGGCAGGGGAAGATGACAGATGAGCTGGGACAGGGAAGCTCATCCCTGTAATAGTCAGCCTCAGGCTGGGCAGCTGTGGTCTGTTGCATAAATACACCCTCACTTTGAAGACAACTTTAGACTGTTCTGATAGCTATAACCAAATACTGCATGATTCTAGCCTGTATTTAAACAAGAAGCTAGCTTTGTCAGACAAAATCTTTTTATTTAAATACAAAAGGAAATACAATAAGTGTGTTTATTCTATATCATATCTAGTTCAGGAAATACTGAAACCCTAGGAAAAAAACCTCCTGTCATAAGATTCCCAAATAAATATTTTAAGAAGATAAGAATATGCAAAGAGAGTGGTTTCCAGTTAAGGACTTCATTGTCTGGCTCTTAAAACAAGAGTATTTTGCATCCCTCTAAGGCACGCCTTACCTCACTTTGGAACGCACATACACAATTTCTAGAGTTGGTAAAAAGAAATACATATTTTAGTCATAAATGTTTAAAATTGTAAGACACATTTAAATAATTCATTCATTCAATTTATTAGGAACTTTCAATGAGGAGAATATTGCTCTAGAAATATGAAAGCAAATACAAAAAAGAGAACAGGCATCAAGTGCCTTCAGCAGTCTACTTGAGGAATCTGAAACATGAAAAAGAATGAGGAAAACTTATAAAACATCATACAGTTTCTTGGCATTCATAAGGTAACCCCTCATCCCTCAAAAATATTCAATTAACATTTTATTCGATTAATATTTTAATAAGTTAAAATTAATAATTCAGGGGTTGGAGAGTTGGCTCAGCAGGAAGGAGCATGGCTGCTCTTGCAGAGAACCCAGGTTTGACTCCCAGCATCCGCATGGCAGCTAACAACCCTCCGTAACTCCAGTTCCAAGGGATCTGAAACCCTCTTCTGACCTTATGGAGCACTGCACAACACAGATGCATTTACATACATGTGGGCTCATACACTCATACACATGAAATAAAAAAAATAAAATATTAAAAAATAATATTTTAAAAATACCCTATAGCCCTTAAATATCCTCTTAAAATGAAGTAAAGTATAACAGAAACTTTAAGATATGCCTCCATATATATATATTTTTTTTAGTTCATTGTCACAGGGTAGTGTGCCAATACGTAACAAGGTTTGAGGGCGGCACATGTCACACAAAAGCATGAGCACCCAATCATCACACTTATGAACCAAGAAGGATCACCTCCATATACTTCTTCCTTAAATTTTGTTGTTATACTCCAGAAAGCATTGAGATTTTCTATTTGAAACACCTGTTTCTCTTACTGAGTTCTATGAAACCTCCCAAGCCTTTGTAGATTAAATATTTAGCAAATCTTTTCATTTTCTCTACACTTCTATCTCTGGCATTAGTAGTCAACTGTCTTTTGCTCTCCTCCCCCACTTTTAAAGATAAAGCTTTGTTTATTCCAGGCTAGGTACTAGGTACCTATCAAAGGTCCAGAACTGGACCTTTCTTGCATGCTATAATACCAACTTGCCTGGGAAGATGTGCCCACTGGTGCAACTACGGCATGGTGGTTATGAGGATAACCAGCTTTTCACTCAGTGAATATGAGGTCTGGTCCACAGGAACAATTCTATGCCCAGCACTGGTACTGTAAACCTGGTCAGAAGACCATAACTAGAGAGAACATGGGCCCAAGTGGGGGAGCCTACTAAAGTTATCTTGCTAAAGGGTCATGCCGTCAAACTGCCTTCTAATATACTTATACCATAGATTTGCATGGCTCTCAACTTTGTTCAGAAAAGCCTTTTGCGGTCAGTGGTGGTTAATGCACAGACTCATAATCAGTGAAAGTGCTGAGTGGAAGTAACTGTGAATGCTCGGCTGTGGATGGGTCATCTTTATCAATCTCTGTCCCATCTAAGACTCGGGAAACATGGAGCACGAGGAAGTGGAAAGAGCTGGTGGATGGAGAGGAGGGCTGTGGAATGCTGACTTCTGTGTATGCCACACATCATCTTATACCAGCTGTGGTTATCTGCGTAAGACCTAAGGAAGAGAAAGTCAGTCAAACTTATACCAGCTGTGGTTATCTGCATAAGACCTAAGGAAGAGAAAACCAGTCAAACTTCTAGCATGGATGGGGGAGGGCCTCAAGACCCCACTCTAGGCAGAGGAGCTATTGGTAGTTGATGGCCACTAGGGGAGTTACTGGTAGGCTTCCCCCACTGCAGGAGATGCCCCCCCCCCGCCCCATGGGGCACTAACTGGACTCAGGGAATTACAAATAGCAATTTTTTTTAAAGGACATGAAGTTGGGAGGGAGACAGGATGAGGGGAGGTAGTGATAATTATGTATAAAATTTTCAAAGAATAAGTAAAATATTATTTTAAAAAGAAGAAACACAAGAACCATGTTGAGATGCAGAAACTGAATATAGAACAAATGATATTTACTGTCAGTTACAGTCTAATGTTATTTTTCAAATAAAAATTTATGCCTTAGCAAAATTCCCAAATGCATGTTTTTTAATTTTAATTTTTTAAAATTCCATACCTGAATATTGTACTTCATTTCCACCTCTCCCTCTCTCCACTCCTCCCTCATCTCCCACTTCCTCTCAATTTCATGACCTCTTGTCTAATTATTATCATCATAAAAAATATATATACATATGATTATTCTGAGAGGAGCAGAATAATTAAGTGATTTGTCCAAGGTCATCCATCTAGCCAACAGACTTCAGTGATGGAAGCCTAGATGGAAGGGCCACATTCTTGACATTACTATTCCCTCAAAACATAAGGAGGCAACAGAGAAATGCAGCTTTGCATATCTTTGTATATCTTGTATGTAGTCACAGGTATATTGGGCAGAAAGAGTGATTGTACATACTTGATGAGTGAAGAAACTGACACAGAAAACCTATCTGCCCTTGGTCCTTTTTGGTTTCCCCCAGGGCATCTATTTTCCTCTAGGAACTTGAATGGTAGAATTAATGTAGCAGGTATAATTTGGGCATCCTTTGCACAGCAACAATGCCTTATTGTGTTATCAGCAATACTGCTAGTAACTGAAATCTGTCAAATCTTCATATGGAAGTGAATAGTACTCAATTATGTGTGTCCTCAGAAATTATAAATATTAACATGGCCTCCGCCTTGTCTCGAAAGTTCCTTTGACTATTTTTTTAGGTAGCTAATATTATTTCTTTCCCTGTCACAATGAAACCGGAGCTCCAAGATTAGAGCAGCCAAGGTCTTAAATAGAGAGGTCATAGGGTAATGTTCTAGAGAAAACAGGATGTGCATGCTCCATTCTCCAGCTCAAAATTACAAAGACATGAGCCTTTACGGGCACCTCCCCCCAGCTCCAACACTGCTCGCAGCACCAATAACTACCATGTCTCCTCAGGGTTTGCTCTGGAAGATGAACATGTCATTCACCATTTTAGAGGAAGGTATGAACTATAGGTTTGTTAATGAATGTATATAATGGTGCTGAATAGAGTTCACATGCTTCTCTCACCGTTCTCAGAAAGCAGCTGACGTCTCTATTTCAAAGACAGACTAATTTTTTCTTTATTTTTATTTATCAAACATCTGCCCTAAGAAGTGAGGCTGTCTTTAGAACATTTCCGTCCCCCACAGGCAGGCTGTCATAAAAAGCAAACAATTGTTTCCTGGTCCACAAATAACTTCCCTCATTGATAAGGTGCAGGATCAGCAGTAATTCAATCCAGAGCATAAAGCCCTGTGAGATAGTGGTGTTCCTATTAGCGTTCTTCAGTGAAAGGCTGTTTGTTCTCAAGGAAGAAATTCACACACTGCAGAAAAAAAAGACCTAGGAATACTACAGCTTTTCCTCCTCTGTTTTTCTCTGGGGATTTCAGCCCACCTACCTTACTATATGTTTATTCTCTGCCATCCCCCATCTGTTTTGATTTGATGGTTGTTTAGTTTGGTTATTTTGAGAAAATGTCTCACTCTGTAGTCCAGTCTCAGTCATCTAAGTGCTGGGATGTCAGCCACGTATCATTCCTCCCACCTTTTGTTTCTCCTGATTTGAGTATGAGCTCAAGAGAGCAAGAACTGCATCTATTTTGTTCATTGTTGCAATCTAGCGCCTAGCACAGTGGCTGGAATATCACAAACATGCGCTATGTCTTTGCCAAGTGTATACATGAGCAAATAACTGAATGTGAGCATCGGACAAATAACTAGAATGCAATCAAAAGCCAGTCTACTCCCCAGGTTACATCTCTCACAGGGCAAAAACAAACAAACAAGCAAAATGAGGAGAGACCTGGGGAGAAGGCTCAGGAGATAAAGTGCTTGCTCTGCAACATTAAGTCCTGAGTTTGGATCCCCATAAAAGGCAAGGCAGCAATGCATCTATGCTCCATGGCTGAGGAGGCAAAGCCAGGTAGATCTCTGGGACTCATGAGCCAGCCAACCTAGCCCAAATTGGTGAGCACTGGGTTGTGAGCAACCTTGTGGCAAAAAATAAGGCAGGGGGCTGGGCGTGGTGCTCATGGCTTTAATCACAGCACTCAGGGACAGAGGCAGGTGGAACTCTGTGAGTTCAAGACCAGCCTGGTCTACATAGTGAGTTCCAGGTCAGCTGAAGCTACAGAGAGACACTGTCTTCAAAAACAAATAACGAAAACAAATAGTGAAAAATTCTGAGAAAAACACTAGTCTTAAAAAAAAAAAAAAAGCTACTACAGATAAAGGAAAAGTTATCAACAAAGAGTTAACCAACTTCCAAGTGCCTTACATATAGGAAATTCTTCTATGAACATATATGAAAACAGACTGAAAACATATAGTTTAGAAAGCAAGCACCCCTGAGTTTCTAGGAAACATACATAACAAAGCCAAACTTTATTTACCTAGTCACAATAAGGACATGACTAGGATATTTTATTAGCTTTGTTTTCCTTTAGGGTAGAATGCTGAAGATACTTATTTTGGCCTTTTGCTTCTTTTTAGGTCTTTAGTTTGGGTTTTGCTTTTTCCTGTGGAATACTGTGCATGCTAGGAAGCCCAAGATGAGCAAGTTTTGAATGATTTACAGCTCTTCATAACAGACATGGCTACCTCACTATTCTATCTGCATCCCCCTTCTTTTTACTGCTAAGTCATAAAATCCTTGCTAAATAACAAAGTCTTACTTTCTCTGTCATTCATTGCACTCATAAACACATTTAAAATTTTTTTGGTAATAATCTATAGTCTATACTTGATCCCATCTCAATATTGCTTAGATTTACATTGCAAATACTTATATCTTCTCTTAAATCTCTCAAAATACATGAACCAATTCTCTATTTTATTCACTTAATGTGACTGATCCATATATCTGTAACATAGCATCCACAATTAGCTTTGTTCTTTTTTCTTTTGGACTTTTTGAGATAGATCTCCTTGTATCCCCAGATGACCTGGAGTTCAGGATGTGGTCCAGGCTTGCCTCCATTTTACAGAGATCTGCCTGCCTCTGCCTTCTGAGTGCTGGCATTAAAGGTGTGTGCCTTTAATGGTTCAGGGCTATTCTTTATATTTTTTTTAAATTGTATTTATTATTTTTATTTTATGTATGTGAGTGTATTTGCCTGCATGCATAGGCTCACTGATTGCTCTTGCAGAGGACCTGGGTTCAATCCCAAATAGCAGCTAATAACTGTCAATAACTCCAGGTGCAGGGGATCTAAAACCCTTTTCTGATCTCCATGGGTACTGCATGACACAGGTGCACTTACATACATGTAGGTAATACACTCATACACATAAAATAAAAATAATAAATAAAACCCATCTGTGGTGATGCATGCCTTTAATCCCAGAACTCGAGAGGCAGAGGCTTGTGGATATCTGTGAGTACAAGTCCAGCCTGGACTACAAAGTGAGTTCCAGGACATCTGGGGCTACAGGGAGATCCTGTCTCAAAAAGACAAAATAATAATAATAATTTTTAAAAGTACAAAAAGTTGATGAACTTACTGCACTGTATTAAATATGTAAGATCTTATCTGCATGGGTTTGATTACAGAAACTAATAAAATATTCTCTAAATAATGAGGAAGAAAAGAAAGAAATTAACTCTTTAGGAGACGTTTGCTTCACAAGGCTTGTAATAGCTCCCTCTATATTTTTGAATTATTTTTAATGTTTTTATGCCACTTATTTCATCTCCTTTTGAGGTAAAACTGGTTGCATGTGAAAGTGGGTAAACTTGCATTGCTTTTAAGACAATGTTCTGTCTGAGAGAGAACTCTTGTTGCTTCATTTTACTAAATCTCTAAATATTTAAAATACCAGGTTAAAATACCTTAGCAGAATGAACTCTGCAACAAGTTGAATAACAATATTAGAATGTATAGCCTCCTTGGATATTGGTTTCTAATACTGTTCTCTGATAAAAGGAACCAAGTTTGTGGGGAATGATTCATTCAAGAGCTGGGGTGGGAAATATGTAAGATAAGCATTGGGCCCTATAATGCTAGGAAGTTTTCCAAAAGCTTAATAACAAAGAATAAATGAGCTAACATATAAAAAGTAATGATGAGGTATCTCAAAGAGTCACTAGAACTCATGGGAACAGAACAAGTAAAATAATATTGGATTATAACTCAAAATAAAATGCCATGAGTTCATACTGATGTAAACCAATGACTTAGTAAATAAGTAGGGACAGAGAGACACTCTCTCATGCAGGAGAATTCTTGTTAAGTCATATAGCCATTAAAGCACCAAAGAGATAGAGTATCACTCCCTAAATAAGAATTGTATATAGTAATGTCTCTCCCTACCATTCACTGTACAAAGAGGGAGTAGAAGAGGAACTTACAGTAGGAGAACCTAACATCACTTCAGTGAGCTGAGCAGGTTAGCCTCACTATTGCTCTGTGTTGATTGGACAGACACTTTAGAGGATGGAACGAGACATTTTCTCTGTGGCTATGCTTCCCCAAACTATAATCTAGCTAATACTGAGAAAAACAATAGGCAACTTCCATTGAAGGGACTGCAAAATAGCTGATGAGTTCTCAAAACAGTCAGGGCCATCAAAATTGGGGGAAGTCTGAGAAAGTGTCACAGCTAACAAGAGACCAGGGATCTATGATGTCTAAACATGATGGGAGATAGAGCAGTCAGGGGAAGAAACATGGCCACACAGTATAATGACACATATGAAAATGCCAGGATATGCCATTACATTATATGTTACTCTAATAAATAATAAAAAGAATATATATATATATATATATATATATATATATATATATATATCCTAGGTGGGACCTTACAACAGAAAAGGGACATTACATTAAACACTAATAAATTTTAAATACAATATGAGCTTTAGTTTTAAGAAAGCTTTAGCAACAAGATTGCCAGAGCAAATAAGATGATGACTGTTAAGTGGTTGTAGTTAGACAGAAGCACATATACACTAATGATGAGGCCAGAAGATGGAAGTTTACAGATGAACCAGGAAAGCAAAAAATTTTTTCTTGTCCTTGTGGGAAACTGAAAATGTCTTTGGACCTGTCCTGGCAAGAAGCCAAGAAGGCCAGAAGGAAGCTCTCGGCTCCTTTCTCTTTCCCAAATGAGCATCCTGCCTAGAGGCTGCATGTGAGGTGGCATCGAAGCCCCAGGCTAGACACCAATTCCTTTTGGTGAACAACTTCGAACTGGGTTCTAGCTCTTCATGATGGAAATGTGTTGTATCCATTCCCCGACTTCAGTCCAACTTCTAAGTGATTTTAGGGATTAAACTATTTTTTAAAAATAAATTATTTCTTATAAGCACCCCCAAGCCCATCCTAATTATTATCACTTTTATTTACTCATAAAAAATAAATAAATAAATAAAAATCTATATTCTAAACCAGATGCTATGCTAATCAAGTGAGTTCTACTCACTGGTCATGATCTCCTATAAAAAAAGAAAAGAAAAACAGAAAAAGAGAAAGAACCCTTCGCCCCCTCCATTACCCTTATCTTGCTACCTGTAGCACTCTTTCCCTCCAACCCAAAAGCATACAGCCATTTTCTTTTTTTATTTATTTTTATTTTTTTTCACAAAACTATATTTTTTATTGTTATTAAACGTTTTCCATAAATCTTACATCACTTCTCAATTGAATCTAGAGTTACTTCCCTTTCCATGCCCCCCGACCCAACCGAGTCCCTGCACTCTGCCATACATGTCCTGCGTCTTTTTCTGAGTCTTTCCAGAGTTTTTTTTTTCCAGTTCTTTTGTTGTTATTGTTCTCTCCTACTTGTATTGCTTCAGTATATATACATAGTTATATATATATATATATATATATACATACATATATATATATAGATACACATATCACTTGAATTGGAGGACTTTTTTTTTCCCTAAAAGATGTCATATTTTCCTTAAGGAAGTGCTGGAAGCTCCTCCTTGGCAAGCCCAAACAACCATCAATCCTGCACTTGTGCTCCACATTGGGGTCTTTCTCTCCCATAGTCTCCCAAATGAAGTCCAGGAAGCACATGTCCTGTCTTGATCCCCATGCACTGGCCTCCATGATACAGCCAAGGTAGTCCAACAATGGCAGACTATATTCTGAATTCCCATTAGCTGTTTAGTTCACAAGCTGGGTATCTCAGCAGTCCTCAGTCCACATTGGAAGGTTAAAAAGTAAAAAAGTTGTATCTCATGTCCTTGAGGAGTACCAAAAGCAGTGGCATCCACAGAGCATATGCACATGCCTGTAAGAATTGAAGCCAAACGACAGTGCCCTCTTTTTTCTTTTTGTCTTTCTACTAAGATCCCAAGTTTTGTATCTGCATTACAGATTCTCTGGTCTTACCGATTATTTATTTCTGGTTGCACTTTCCTTCTGGAAGCTTAAGGCCACACAGTTAGCCCAGATTAACCAAGGTTTTGTTTTGCTGAGGTCAGTTGAGGCTCTGGTCCTCAGGGGTCTCTCGGGGTTTTTTTTGGGGAGGGGGTGGGAGCCCCTTGCTTCTTTCAGCTCCTCATCCACCAGGTCCATCCACATGAGGACAAAATCAGGTCTTCCTAGACCAGGGTTCCTTTTCTGGAGGATGAGCAGACTTTCCTCTTTATAGACTGGACACTGGCTGAAGTCCCCTTAGTGGCTCTCCAATACCTCCCTGAACAGGAAGAATGGTGACCCACCTCTGCAGGACTTTTCAAGAGATGCCCCCATGTATAATCCCCTAAGACTTGGTTGACCTCTGAGGGCAAGGAATAAAGTTGTCCCCCAGGTCCCTTGGCCAAATTGGTATTGACGTCAGGTATGGTTGTTAAGCACCCAGAAAGGCTAAGTTCCTTCCTTCCATATACCATTCATTTCATATCCCATGAATTCTGAATTAAAACCTCTGAATTATTTTCTGGGCTTTCCAAATTCTATCCCAATAAAGGTCAGATCCCATCATCTCTGCTAAGTCTTTAACTGACCTCCATTGCTGATTATTTTTCTTTCCCTGATAGCTCTTGCTCCCTGCTGCCAGACATATCCTCCTAAAAAGAGATCTTATCATCACCAGAACACAGAAAATTGTTTGGCAAAGCAGCCAAGGCCCTACACATCTGCCCTAACCAAGGTTTTTAGTCTTCTTTCCCTAGACTCAGCCCCTCCCTGTTTCGAAGGGGTGTTCCTCCTCAGCCACACCCGTAGCTTGGCCCCTGCAACTGTAAGCATTTAATGGACTCAATACAGTGCTGCTGTCAAATACTCTTGCTTCCAACATTTGCTTAAGAAATTATTTATTTCTTTACAAAAAAATTCTTTGGACAGGGTTTGGGGGGTGGAAAGATGCCTCAGGGTTAAGTCTGTTCTTCCAAAGGACCTGGGTTGGGTTCCCAGCAGCCACCTGGTAGCTAACAATGGTCCTTAACTCCAGTTCCAGGGCAAACTGATACCTTCTTCTGATCTCTGTGGAAACTGCAGGACATGGGTGCACATATATACATGCAGGCAATATACTCATACATATAAAATATAAATAATAATTAAAATATATCTAAAAAATTGAGGGTGGGGGTTACCTTACTATGTACCACAGTCTGACCTTGAACTCATTGGTAATACAGGCTTGAATTCATTGTGTAGTACAAACTGGCCTTGAATTTGTTATACTCTGCTTCAGCTTCCTAAGGACTAGGATACACCACTACCCAGCTTAAAAAATTAATTAACTCTTCTGGGCTGGAGAGATGGCCTAGTGGTTGAGAGTGCTGACTGCTCTTTCAGAGGACCGAGGTTTGGTCCCCAGCACCCACATGGCGGATTTTAGTTCCAGGGAAGTCTGATGCCCTCCTTGGACTACGGGCATTGCACGACACTGGTGCATAGACCTACGTGCAGTTAGTACATTCATACATATACGAAAATAAATAAAATTAAAAAAAAATTAACTCTTCTAGCTGGGCGTGGTGGTGCAGGCCTTTAATCCTAGCACTTGGGAGGCAGAGGAGGTGGATCTTTGTGAGTTCAAGGCCAGCCTGGTCTACAGAGTGAGTTCCAGGACAACTGGGGGCTACAGGGAAACCCTGTCTCAAAAAGACCAAAAAAAAAAAAAAAAAAAATTAACTCTTCGGACTGGAGAAATGGCTTTGCAGTTAAGAGCACCAATTGCTCTTGCAGGGGACCCAGGTTCAATTCCCAGCACCCACATGGCAGCTAACAGCCATCGGTAACTCCAGTTCCAGGGGATCTGACATCCTCTTCTGAACTCCATGGTCACTTCATGGCAGGTGTGTACCTACCTACATGCAGGCAACACACTCACACATAAAATCAACACAATATATTTTTTTAAGAAACTATGCGGGGTGCGGTGGCACATTCCTTTAATCCCAGCACTTGGGAGGCAGAGGCAGGAGGATCTCTGTGAGTTCAAGGCCAGCCTGGTCTACATAGTGAGTTCCAGGACAGCTGGGGCTACAGGGAGAACTTGTCTCAAAAAAGCAAAAAAAAAAAAAAAAAGAAAAGAAACTATTCTTCACACAAGTATTTTACTTATGACACCTTCCTTGCTTCCTTGATACCAGCATTCAGACTTGCCCACTTTGTTTACTGATCTTATTGAATGTTTTATTCCTGTCCTGAAGACCATTATAAATAGTGCTACACTTAAACATGGATAGCCTTGACAGATAGTGATGTTAGAGTCACATTGTTACCACCTAAAAGCCTGGTAGAAATATAAAGGCTTAGGACCCAAGTTGGAGCAGAGCCTGCCAATAACAAGATCCCCAGGGAGTTTGTATGCACATGCAAATTTGAGAAGCACAGTGGTAAATCTCTGCCAATATTTCTTTGAAAGGTCTCACTTGCCCTTAATGCCTTCTTCTGTACCCACACCACTTCTAGGGTCCTACATGGAGCTTTTACTAATAACTGTGTGTTGAGTGTTTAGTGTCAGTTATAAGTTGCACAGATGCCTGACTGAAGTAATGGCCTCCTCTTAATTCTTGCTATAAGGTTAATGCTTTAAATTGGATTTTGTTATTTCAGTATTTGACATGATTTTTTGACAGACACTCCTTATACTAAATTCTACAGAATAGCAAAGTAGGTTTTAGGGTATAATTAGCATTTTGACACTTCATTTAACCAAATATTATTCTTTTTTTCTTGTTCTATTAAAAGTTATTTTGCATGACTTCTTTAGAAGGCAATGAATAAAACCTAGTCACATCTGGTTTAACATTGTATAATAATTCACTGGGGAATATGAGCAATCTGAGAGAGAAGAGGGAGCCATTGATTTCTAATTTATTCCAGGAATAATTCCATACTGATTTGGCACAAAGGAGAATTAAGGATTGAGAAAATATAATTCACTAACATGACAAAAAGAACCAACTGTCTCTGAATGGCTTGTTACTTAATGCCATAAGAATAACAGAGTAACCACATCACTGTCCAGACACATTTATTTTCAATAATCTTTAGAGGTTTCATTTAACCAATCATAACATTCCTGTGAGATATTTATGAGGAAAGATTCTATCTTCTATTTTCAAATCAAGTAATAAATAACCTAATGAGCTGGCTCAAAGTCATTTTTAAAAGCATATGGGAGACATTAAACTCTGCAATAAAAATACCAACATTTGGGGAAATGTTAGATAGGATTAAGTAAGTTCCTATTTGTGAAGTATTTAGAAGCATGTTCCAGTATTTGCTAAGCTCGTTATAAGCAATTGCTTAATGAATATGGGTAGGAGGTAGACACAGACAGATGGAAATTTTAGATCTCAGTGGTGAATTTCCAATAAATAAAACATGGCAGCCTCTGTGTCCTGCCAGCCTGTTTTTGGGAAGCTTCTGAATAGAAAGACACAAGTGTAGCCTGAAATATACAAGAAATAATCTCCTCTGACTCATCCCTCACATTTCTTCAAACCTTTCTTCATTGTAGGAAAAAACTGAAGATCCATACAGTGATGGTTTCAGTTTAAAAAGAAAGAGGACCTTGGGTAAAATGCATGTGCGTCATTTAAAACAAGGTGAAGTCAGTTTCCCTACTGACCCTACAGAGCATTTGCTTGAACAGGTGACATCTTGGGTGCTGAAACAGGACCAGGGACATTTTCATTAGTCAGTAGCATAAGTACAACCTGGCCGGCTAGCCCAAGATTCTTAGCACCCAAAAGTGGATACTTTAGACAAGGAAGAGGCAAGGAAGGAGTGAGCAAGGCTATTGCCTAAAAGAAGTTTCACCTACTTCACAATTTTTCAAAAGTTGGCACTGCTCCCAGAAGCCAAGAGCATATCAGAAGTGTCTCCTGAGCCTAATAATTCTGTCATCTTTGAGATGAAGAATATTTAGTTCAAAGTTAAACTATGCCAAGTACTATTAAAGTGGATTGTTCCTACGCATCTAAGAAGCATATTTTAGCCCATATATTTTAAGACAATTTTGCTAAATCATAATTTCACATGGTTTCATATCATGAATGTTCTACCTTTATAGAGGTTCTTAGATCCTAATACAACATTCTCACCTCTAAGTATTTACTACTAAAACTTTCTATACCAAACTATTTTTCTGAGTTGTCATGATTTTAAACCTTTTTCCTATTTTTCTTCTGAGTTGTCACAATTTAAAACCCTTTTCCTATCAACGCTGTCACTTTTAAGATTTTTGGATAAATTTGACAGTGTTTTAATTTTGATGCTTTAACTTTTATTGCACTGATTTCCTTAGAATAAGTTTGTTCACTTCAAAAGTCTAAGTCTTTTAAGTTTTATAGACTTTCAAGATTGCTTTCTCAAAAAACTTGGTATTTCACATTTCCAAAAGTAATGTATGAAAACTTCTTTTCTCAGAATCTTCACCAGCATTAGGTGATATTTGCAATTTTGGATTTTGCCATGCCATGCATATAAAGTGGCATACTATCTTTTAACTTGTTTTCCCCTGACTTCTTGTGAATTTCAGTACCTTTTCTTTTTGGCTTTGTTGTTCAGATTTGCTTTTCTAGGAATAGCCATGAAAGTTTTACAAATGAAAATTGACTTTAAAAATGGCACTGAGAATATCATACTGCTTTAGTTGATATAAGTAACCTTCATAAAAGATGAAAATATATGTTACTTTTCATCTCATCAGATATTTTTATGTGTATGTATGTATTGCCTGAATGTGTTTAAATTCATCCATGTCATGGAGGTCAGAGGATGATGCTGGATCCCCTAAAACTAGAGTTAAGGATGGTTGTTCACTGCCATGTGGATGCTGGGAACCAAATTCTGGTCCTCTGGAAGAACAGTCAGTGCTCTTAACCACTGAGCCATCTCTCCAGACACCTTATCAGATTTTTAAAATGTGATGACAGCTAAGATTCTAGACACCCAGGGGAAAAGACTATAGGTAGAAGTAAAACTAGGGATCATATTTCTGTTGATAAATTTGACAGAGAAGACCATCAATTAATATTTTTCACCCTAATGGGTGAAACCCAATAATTCTTATTATTAATCAAAAATCCAAAATAAGATATAAATGAATACAGAAATCTGTACTTTATAGTAACAAAAGGAAAAAATTCTACACATCGTTTAAGGACTTAAGTTAAATATATATTGTAACCATATAATTAAATACTAAAAAAGAAGAAAACATGTATTTTCTGTGTATCTTCAGCAAACAAGTAGGACATTGTTGATTAAATATACTTTTTATTTTTTAAAATTTTGTGTGTCAATGTGTGCATGAATGCAGTACCTATGGAGGCCAAAGAGGGTATACTATCTACTGGAGCTGGAGTTAAAGGAAGTTGTGTGCTACTCAACCCGTGTGCTGAAAACCAATCTCAAGTCCTCTGCAAGAGCAGAAAACACTCTTAACCACTAAACAATCTCTCCAGCTCCTGACATTGTGGTTAAAAGCTGAGATTTGGAGAGAGCTAGAGCTGTGGAACCACCTCGCCTCCATCTACAAGACATGGAACTCAGCTCCTTAGCCATGAAATAGAAATACCTACCCCACCCCACTCTTGTGAAAGCTGGGAGGTAACACACAAGAGTATAGAGTACAACACAATTATTTAAAACTCAGTAAAGGATAGCTTAAATAATGTATTTGAAATGTAATTAAAAAGTGAAAATGGTGGCTATAGGAGAAGATGTTTATCATAAACAATATCTCATAAGCAAGTAGCAAAAGAACAGGACTCAAGTATATGTGCACATGTATAGGTTACACCAAAGGAGAGGCCCAGAAACACAACCATGTTATCTCTGGGTGATAGAATTCAGAATTAATTGTCACTTTCTTCTTTGTGGTTACCAGTGTCTGATTGGATATTCTTTTTTTTAATGTGTATGAGTGTACTGTGTGCGTGTAGGTTGGTGCACCCATGTCATGGAATGCTGCGGAGGTCAGAAGATGTTGGATTCCCCTGGAACAGGCATTAAGATGTTCTTAGCTGTCATGTGGGCGCTGGGAATTGAACCCCGGTCCTCTGCAAAACCAGTCAGTGGCCTTGACTGCTGAACCATCTCTCCAGCCCCAGGATGGATATTCTATCATAAACATGCAGCACTGCTATAAACACAAATTTTTTAAGTTCCTAAACACATACAATGTGGATGCAGGTAAAGGAACTTAATGCTCTGCAGAAAGTAGGAAATCTTTTCACACTATGCATCTTTCAAAATGCTCCAAAATTCCAATAAAATGTTATGAAATATGTAGGAAATTAATGTGGATCTTGATTCCGTTCAAATTCAAAACCCTGTAAAAAGAGTGTTTTAGAGCCGGGCGTGGTGGTGCACGCTTTTAATCCTAGCACTCAGGAGGCAGAGGCAGGCAGATCTTTGTGAGTTCAAGGCCAGCCTGGTCTATAGTGTGAGTTCCAGGACAGCTGGGGCTACAGGGAGACCTCGTCTCGAAAAGACCAAAAAAAAAAAAAAAGAGTGTCTTAAAGATAATGGGTAATCAAATTTATTTCCATAAGACAAGAAAAAATAAGTCTTATTATGTTATCGTGCTGTGCGGAGATATGAATTAGAAGTTTCAGGCAAGTACTGAATAAGCATCCCTGAGCAAAGGAACGAAGGGAATGTGAGCACTCATTGTTCCTGACACAGTAGCAAAGAACCTAGCAGGGTGATGATGTCAACACATAGTCTCAGGACCTGAACGGCAGCATTCTTTTAACCTCCCTCAGAAGAGTTGAGCCTGGCAGTCTATGACTTAGCAAGCCTTCCAGACAATTCTGCTGAATGCAAAGTCTGAGAATCATGGATCCTGGCAGGTCAGCAACTACTACAGCGGAGCTCTGCCAAAATATGCTCCTTAGCAAACATTCAGGCAGGGAGCTCCTTGCTTTCTGATGATTACAGCATAGCATATGTGCTAGCCAGTAGAGATGCCATACGCCCCCCCCCATCTCCAACAACGACCTTTCTGCTCTGCATAGCCCTTAATCACTGCTTGGTCATTCTGATAAGGAAGTGGAATGCTAAATAAGATATTTTAAATTCCAAGAGTTCTCTGCTCTAAAATGAATATTTTGTTGCATAAATGATGAGATTCATTTACACCGTCTCATTTTTCTTATAAAAAACAATAGAGAGGAGTCATTATTATTAACTATTATTATTAAAAGGTTATTATTAACTTGGAAGAATTCTTCTTTCTTGGAAGACTCTGAGAATGGTCTCAGAATGGTAAGTTCTGTTCTTCGGTTGGGTATGTGCAGACAGGTTCCTGGCCACATCAAGCTTTGCTCTGCCATCCAGCTAATTGACATCACTGTCAAGAATTTTACCTTAAAGTGCAGAGAAAATGCCATTTGATTATCTGAAATATTTCATTATTGTATTAAGGTATTTAGGCTTATTCCTTTCCATTGTATATCCACTGAGTATATAGGTGATACTACCCTATGCAGGATAGCATATAAGTAGATGAGAAAGTAAATTGCTGAAGAACATGTTAATGTCACCCAGGCAGTATTTTGAGTATATATGTTAATGTCACCCAGACGCTATTTAAAATATGACACCCAGCACCCTTCCCTTCCCAGAAAATTCTCTTAATTTCCTGCAGTGAGATGTAGGCATTAGCCTTTTCCTTAGTGAGCCAATTTCTTTTTAATTGATTTTTTTGTGATTTACATACAATATAATTTGATGGCATTTATATCTCCTCTCCTACCAACACCTCTCCTTATGGCCCCTGGCCCAAGTTAATGTAATTTGTTATATATAATAATGTGTATTGAATCTAACTGGTGTCTCTAAATGTCCTTTGGTGTGTGTCCATCCACTGGAGCCTGAAGAAACTGTCTTTCCCCCTCGCAGCAGCCATCTTCTGCCACAGCGTTCTTAGGTGGGATGGGGTTTTTTACCCATCCACCTCCCATAACTTTGTAGGGATTTTGTCTGGTTTGAGCTTACAGGGGAGTTGTGTATGCAGTCAGCATTTCTGTGAGTTCATATGAATTTTTAACTTAAGTTATTCAAATGTGTGGGCAGCATCAGACAGCACAGTGTGGAAATTACTGTATGATGGGTTAGGAAATACGGGTTTTGTTTAAGAAGTAAATAAAGAAGTATTTAGTAGGTATTGTGGAAGCACACAGAGAACAGCAATGCAACTGTGAGATGTGGAGTCCCAGCAGAAGTACGCTTTACAGGGCTTGGTGACAGATGTGTTGTGATGGAGGGATAGAGAGGACCTGACAATGAACTGTGTATGTAGACCCTGAGAGGGAATATGAAACTAAAGGCAGAAAAGTGTCAGAGAAGAACAGTAGATATCACAGGCAAGATGGTCCATTCTCTGTCACCCAAGTCTAAGCAGGGACCACACAAATCAAAACATCCGACAGGTACCTAGAAATGCTTGCCTCCCAAAATTCTGTCTATAGGAGCAGATTAGGATTTGACATTATTGCAGGATTCTACTCAATAAGCAAATGATTGCATTCATAGAATACAAAAAAATGATGGAGCATCAAGATAAGGGATCAAAAAGATTGCCTGGATAAATGTTTTGGAGAATAGCTATATTTGGAAGAAGAGTACAGAAAAAGTAGGTGTTTAAAGGATGGGAGAAGCAAGCTACGGTAGCAGGAAGAAATCGAAGAGAAAAGAATCCGTAAAAAATTACCATCTAGCCCCTCTGTAGGGCAAAGAATCTTCAATGCATCATAGCTCACATGTTTCAGCAGATTTGACAAATGCTTCCAGGGTAAGATTTAGGGAATTGAGAAATTACTTCAATTAATTTATATCAATGTGCAAATTATATATTTTAAAAATTATTTAGTTTTTGAGAAACATTGGTATCATAGACTCAAATCCATCCTTCAACCAAAAACAATACAACTATCAAGACAGTGCCTAGATTTTGTAACATAAAGGAATTTCTTGGTGAATTCTGGAAGCATGGTTTCAGGAGGTGGCTGGGGTTGAAGCCAGGTTATAGGGAATGAACCAGAGAAAGGTCACCAAAGAGAAAATACCCACTTTCCCACAACTTGTTGTTTCCTCTGCTGCAGGCTAGATTCAACAGACCCCCTTGGGAGAAAGCTCTTTAGCCAAAGAAGATGAAATCTTTTGAGAGGAAATTAAGGGGGGGGGGATGTAAATTAATTTGGGGGAAAGGAATGTTAAAAGAAAGTGCTTTAGAATATTTCAACAGTTTCATGTTACTGAGGTTAAAAAATAAAAGTGGTACAAACATTTAAAAGTAGTCTAGGAATATGGCTAGAGGATGCCAAAGTCCCCCTAAATTGAAGAAATAGTAAAAATATTTCAAAGATATAAATCCTCACTAGCAAAATGAGCACATGCTATCTGGAGTCCCCAACCTCCCCTTCAGCTAGGTTACAAATGCAGCCCCTTAGAGATCTCACATGAAAGAGTTTGTTTTTCTTTCTTGGAGTCTTTCCTCAATCTAAACACAATATGAATATCATTTTATTTCTACAGATTGCATCTGTCATTTAAAACAGTTTAGTCTAGGGTAAAACCATGCACAAATACCTAATTTACCTTTTAAAAATCTTTTCCATTTAAAGATATATGAAAAGAATATCTTCAAATAAATCATTTACAAAAAAAATTCAAGGTTACATCTTTTTAAAAAAGTATAGAGAGGAAAAAAAAAGTACATCAAATAAAATAGCTCAGAGAAAACACCTTCAAAGTTATATTAAATATTTTCCCCCCTGCTTTGGAAAATTCACATAAGCAATCTGGTTTCCATGAAACCTTAAAAGATCAAACAATTACAAAGAAGCTGGGCTTATGGAGAAAATGCTATGGATTTCAGTAAACATCTGGTTGCTATTTTCATTGCAAGAAGGAACCCACTTAAGGAAGCAGTTTAGTTTCAGTGAGGAGAGAGGCGAGAGAGAGAGAGAGAGAGAGAGAGAGAGAGAGAGAGAGAGAGAGAGAGAGGAGAGAACACTTTTTGTTCTCTTTGTATAGGGTAAAGAAAACATCAGAATGGGAGGTCATTCCAAGCTCAACTTTTATAAATAAGAAAGCTTTTTCAAAATTAAAGTAAATTGAACTCAAGTCCTCATATTATAAACAACTCAAAAGAGTTAAGGTTAAATAAAGAATTCCTTGCACTCCAGCATGCCAATTAAAAAACAAATTCTGTTTGGTTGTAAATACATCAGGATTTCCATAAGCACTGAGGAAAAGAATAAATCTGAGTACACAATTACTGAGTGTTATAATATAATAAAATAGAATGGCACAGACTTACAAGTTTCTTTGATTCAATTTGGTTTTTTTTTAAGCCCCAGTTTGATTAACTAAAACACAGAAGCACTTCCGACAGTGCCCAGAGCCCATTACTAGCATAATAAAAAACATATGTGAGATGTGTTATAGGTGAAACACTGATAGGGAAAAACATACCATGTCTTTTAAATGTGACCTTTACTCCTTAGCCTTTCTGCTAAATAGTTATATAGTAAATTAAAGCTAGGAAAGCAGCAGGGTGCTTGAGGGGGCTACAGGAGGAAAAGGAATGAGAAGTTCATTAAATGCTCAAGTTTTAAATCACCAGTGCAAGCATCTGCAACAAAGGTGTACAAACAGCCAAAGGGGACCTGCTCCAAATTGGGTCCAGACCAGTATTTTCCATCCTTTCCTTTCCCCCATCCCCCATACACTATACTGAAAGCAAAGACTAAAGAAAAGCTATCCCAATAATCAGAAGTCTGGCTTTGTCTTGCTTCCTCTCATTTCTCTCTCTCTCTCTCTCTCTCTCTCTCTCTCTCTCTCTCTCTCCCATCACAAGCTGTAGTGCAACTGAAGAAGACCTTGGGGTCATTTTCCTAATCCTACACAGTGCAGTAACTCCTTCAATGGCTCCACCCAAACTTCCAAACTTTGGAGAAGGACTTTTCCATTTCAATTCTGAGTGACTTAAGGATGCACTCTCTTCCTGTACTTGATCCTGCTTCTCCTTCTAGAGTTTCTACATACAAATAAACCTTGTATTTAAACATCTCGTTAAACAGTAAAATAAAACAAATATTGTTTCAGCTACTTGTAGGGTCTCTCAGAAATATTCATTGCAACTGGGATACTCTTATTTCTACATTCTCATTCATTTTTCACGAAGGCCTGGCCTCTGCTGCCACTGTAGAAATATGCCTTGTCGGGGCTGAAGAGATGGCCTAGAGGTTAGAGCACCGACTGCTCTTGCAGAGACCCGGGGTCGATCCCCACACCCACAGTGGGGCTAAGAACGCTGTAACTCCAATTCCAGGAGAACTCCAGTTCCAGGGGAATCCGAGACCCTCTTCTGACCGCCAAGGCATTGCATGACACGGGTGCACAAACCTACATGCAGACAGTACATTCATATAAATAAATAAATAAATAAATAAATAAATAAATAAATAAATAAATAAGAAAAAAAAAGAAATATGCCTTGTCCTAAGAGCTGTAAATAATGCTGACTTGTTGATAAAATATATTCTGTCAGAGTCTTTTTAACATATTACTTGGACTCTACCTTGAGAGCAGGTCAAAAACTTTGGGAACATGTCTATTCTGTTTTAAGCCACGACAGCATTCTGTGAACTAGGACTTTGAATTACTAAATAGCAGTTGGATGGTCTGGAAGTGAGGAATTAATTGAAGGTGCCACTACCTTTGGCTTGAGCAAAACAAATATTCTAAAAAATTCCTAGGTCATAAAACTTTATTTTTTCAAAGAAATAGATTAGAGCAGCACGTAATGACTCTATTCCATGATGCTAAAACAGAACTGCAAAGAGTAATGTGAAGGACATAGAAAAGCCCTGAAGACTTCATGGAGCAAAAACTTCAATCCCACATCCTCACTTTTAAGTGTTCTTCACCGCAGAACATCTTTAGGGTACACTGCTCTATGGAATATAACCTGTCAGGAAATTGTCACTTTAAAACATATAACCCACAAAGCCATGCATCGTGCCCTGGCCTCTCTGCTTGCTTGAGTTTTGGCAGTCCATTTTCCATTTGAAGCTCAGAACACCGAGTCTGTTTAAATTGCCCCCCACCCCAAAGAAATAGGCCAAGTGCCATGGGCAAATATGAAAGGGGACCCTTGAAAGAAAAAAAAAAAGTAAATTTCGAAAAACAGACACAGCAGTTAAGGGTCTCCCAGTCTGGATGAAGGTGGTATAGGCTGTGCCAGCCTTATGGACCTGCCTACTTTCATTTGCAGTGTCTTTGTTATAACAGCAAATCTACTCATGAGTAAATATCAGTGCTCTTCTAAGATTATATAAACATAACAATTTAAGCCAGATACGGTGGCATATGCCTGTTTTCCCAGGAAGCTAAGGCAGAGGGATTATGGGTTTGAGACTAGCCTGGGATAGCTACAAACTGAGTTCCAGGCAAGCTTGGGCTGTAGAGTGAGATCCTATTTCTGATGATTTAACTTAAGGAATTAAGTTTGCTTCCCAAGTTAACGACACACAGTCACCCAAAACAGCTTGGGTGAATTTGATGAAATCTGCACCTTGATTCCTGCCTATAGGTATGTGTACTACAACTGCCTTTTTGAGATTCATGGGTCAAAAAATAAAAACCTAAAAAAAAAGGGGGGATACAGATATATATGAAACCTTTTTGTCAAAAACATTGCAATCTAAATCTTAAAATTAACTACGGGAAAAGAGTTGTATGTTCCCACAGGTCAGAACGTCACCAACTCAACTGCTGAGAAAGAAAAGATAGAGCTTTGCATTGTGTGGGATGTACCAGGAAGTGCCAGGAGAAAGGATGGCCCATCTGAACATGGAAAGGAAGAAAAGCATCAGACTGCTACAGGCATCAAACCCCTCTGTGGATCCTACTTGTAACAATTGTTTATAATGAGTCCTAATGAAACTTACCTTCTAGGTTCCACAAAGTTTTAATATGAGAGACTTTCTTATCTCCCCTTCATAGAACAAGGAGGACTATGATGATGATGAGGTCGTTCTCTAACTGTAAATTGGAGCCAACTGTTATAGAGGTAATCTCTAATAAAACCGGTAATTGATTAATAGACATAGGAACTGTGAAAAGGATTATTCTCTATTTAGAACCAAATATAATACTAAAGTCTCTTTAAGCTGTGCATTTAAGCAAAATATATTAATACAGAAGAGCTCTGATATCAGAAATGGAGAGATGGCCTAGCAGTCAAGAGCACCAACTGCTCTTACAGAGGACCCGGGTTCGATCCCCAGCATCCACATGGCGGCCGAGAACCGTCTGAAACTCCAATTCCAGGAGAACTTCGTTCCAGGGGAATCCGACACCCTCTTCTGACCTCCGCGGCATTGCACGACATGGGTGCAGACAGTACATTCATACACATACAGAAATAAATAAAAATTAAAAAAATATATTTAAAAAAAAGAAATACCATTCTCTTGGGGCTAGAGAGATGGCTCACTGGTTAAGAGCACTGACTGCTCTCACAGAGGACCCAGGTTTGGTTCCCAGCACCCACATGGCGGATAACTACTGTTTCTTAACTCCAGTGGCAGGGGGATCTGATGCCCTCTTCTGGCCTCCATGGGCATTGCATGTCATGGCTGAACCTACATACAAAGCACTCATACAATAAAATACCATTCTTCCTGAATATCATGTCAAGTTTCATGTAAATACAAATGTGGAACAGTATTTATCATAGTTTTATCTACAGCCTTTCATAGTGATATCTTCGCTGTAGTCTACTGTGATAATAAACTGCAGCTCTTTATGGAGATTTCTGTATGATATCCACTTTGTCTGCAACACAAATGGCCCTTGATCCATGTTTCTTAATATTGTATGCTTAACATTCATTTTTGTGAATAAATATACTGTTTATTACTATAAACAAACACATCATGGGAAAACATATTTGCAGAATGAAAACCATAATTTAAAACTAATATTTCTTATTTTTTGAGACAAAGTCTCCCTGTAGCCTCAGCTGGCCTAGTACTTTCTATATAGACAAGGCTGGCTTCTATCTCACAGAGACGTGCCAGCAGAGGCTGGTGCTGGGATTAAAGGTCTGTGCCACCATACCTGGCTTCAAATTTAATATTCTTCTTAAAAAATTATTTTATATATACCACTTGGTCATGTGGGAAGCTGGGATGAGGAGATGTAATGTTCCATTCTTCTTGAGAGTAAAACTTCTGTTGTTTCTCCAGTTCTTTGGCAGTTTAACATCAAAATTATTGTAGCTCAGAAAGAATATCCAGGGTGGGTCCTAATTTTATATTTCTATTTTGGTAATTATGATAGTATATGTTTTATTGCAAACCACTAGATTCTTTTTGAATGAAATTTGCTGTAGTTTAAAAAAACAAAATATTTCAAACCTAGGGTCCAATTGTCAGCTTGTTATGTGATCCAGTTACCTCCACTTATCCATCTAAATACACGGGTCAGAAAACTTTTCCGAAAAGCACAATAATTTAAATGTTAGGGTTTATGACCATATAATATCCATTGCAATGAACTAACTCTGTTGTAGCCAAATGTAATATAAAAAGAGAGGCGTGTGATTGTGCTCCAATAAAGCTTTATTTACAAAAAGAGGCACTGGGCCAGATTTGGCCAACCTTGGCAAGAAAATCAGTTAAGACTTTGACTTTTTGCATTTCTTCTAAAAGCATTCCATAAAAAACCCCAAGTACAAAAACAAGAACAATTTCGAACCACAAATGTGACTCCCATTTGCAGTTCTGAGAGTAGGTTTGTATCTCACACGGACTGTAACACACAGAATTAAAAAGTAGAAAAAAGTACTAACTATGCACTACTCTTCACATGCATATAACTCTGATCCAGTGATAAAATCCAGTTTGAGTCAGAGTCTCTTGGGCCACAATTTGTGTGGATTTCATAATAATGAATAGTATTTAAAATGTTTGAAAAATATCTACCTTCTTTTAGGCTACTATGCACCTGAAGCATTGATTTACTAAACAGTACCTACATGACAAGAAAGAGAGGAGCCTGGTGCCTCTATCTTATTCTTAGAGAAGTATGTGTTCTCATGGACACAAGGACAAAAGGTCTACCTTTCAAAAGCAAGGGACTGGAAGGTCATGGAAACATGACATTTTGTAGGCTTATCTCTAAAAGGACAACTGTCCTTGTGCTGTGCTCAAAACCAGTTTAAAGATGAAATAATGACTATTAGCACCTATACTGTTAAATCATAACAAGTACAACAGCATAGCAGCAAGGCAGGCTTTCATGTAGTTTCATTTCTAAAATCAATCCTAAAAATTGTTGCTCCTTGAAGCAATCCTCCATTCCCCAGAATATTCCCAACCTGGGCTGCACAAAAGAATTGCTAGTACCTTTTTACCAAATAAAATACTGGGCCCAATTCCAAAACTACTGAGTGAGATAAAACGTTGACTTGATTTTCATTTGCCTCTTCTCAAAATTCTAATGGAGCTGGAGAAAGTGATTAAGTCCATTTCACATACTACTTAAAAGTCAGTATTGCAACTGCTTTAACAGAAGCAGGGCTCAGAGAATGAACATCACATCTCATCATCTATTCCTAGCCTTTCTTCTTTCCCGATAGAGACATCAACCTCTCGTAGGCTCCTAGGAATTAACCCTGGGGGAGAGATGATCTAAATAAAATGCTCTCATCTAGTTCAGGACCTGAGACCATCGTTTTCTTTCACAAGGTATTTACTAAGAAGTAGTTTTTAAAAAGCTAATAAAATACAAACCCCAAAGTTACTGTACCAGTATAGATTCTATTTAATTAGAATTAATTTAATTAGTTCTTAGTAGAACATTACCTGTCTGGCCTACGATCTTTTACTACTTTTAAAAAATTTTTATTCTCTTTTATCCTCAAAAGGCTTTTAAAAATGGCTCTGAGCTATAAAAGGCCACCTGTGCTTTAAAGGACAGGACAAAAAGAGGTCACCCAAAGTGATTTTGAGGAAGTCAGGAGAGAGCAAAAACAGATAGAAATGAGGAGAGCTTTTTTTTAAAGGAAAATATGTCTTACACTTATTTCCCTTTGTCTATGAAGGTATTTTGTCAACACATCAACCCTGTAACCGGGTCCTCTGTTAGCACTGGTTGGAGCATCTACTTTGATTTCTTTCTTTTTTTTTTTTTCTGAGTCAGGGTTTTTCTATGTAGTCCTGGTTGGCCTGGAACTTGCTATGTAGACTAGGCTGGTCTCAAAATCATAGTGATCTACCTGCTTCTGCTTCCGAAGTACTGGGATTAAGTGTATGAGGCACTAAGCCCAGACCTACTTTAAATTTAATGTCTTATTTTCAAATTGTAGGTTAGTAATGGGCAAAATGCGAAGTGATAAAATGACAGGCAGGCAGGACAGGGCTCCAGATCCCCCTGAGTTGTTTCCAGTCCCCTGAGCTGCTCAGCTTGGGGAAGGTAAGTTTATAGGAGTCAGTGTAGCTTCCCCCTCTGTGGATGAAAACAGTAAAATAACCAGGGAGCAGGCCTGTGACAACCAAAAACAGGCTATGTAAGAATTGCATTTGAAGAATATATTTTATAGTATGTACATTTCAAATATAATTTGTAGGATAAATTGGTAACCATAGAAAGTGAGCTGTACTTTTCTTACTGTTTTCCCCCCTATATGTGATATCTGTTAAATTAGAATCACAGAGCTCTCTTGTTTGGGGTATTCTACACAGTGAAAAAGAAACACAAAATCACATTTAAAAAAAAAACAAAATCAATTTCTCAATTTATGATACTGTGAAATTGCTACCCTTGCTTGGGGCCTGTCCAGGAATAACAGCTTATGATACAGAGCAAAAGAATGCCAAGAAAAAGCTAGGAAGATGGTTTTTAAAGCTGTTGGAATATGGAAAGGGAACTGAATCAGCAGCCATCTTGAGAAGTGCTGGCGACTCTGGTGGCTCCTCTGGCTGCCAGAGTCTACTGAGTTCAAGCTGCCCTTGCACTTTCATACTAGTTGGAAGTGATCCTTATTATTTGTCAAATGACCCACAGATATCAAGGGAAAGAGGTGACATAATCCATCTGCTTTGTAGCTGGAGAATTTTAAAATGGAATTGACAGTAAAATGCACAGATAATCTATGTTGTGTTCACACTAAGTCAAGAACAGCATCAAGAACCTATAGGGAGTTTGGATCACAGTGGCATGTCATCGGGGACACTTTAGGGAAGGCTGGTCACATGGCAGAGTGCATGGTAATAAAATCACTGAGTTCAGTAAGGGATGAAAGAAATCAATGCTAAATAGTTTATATCTTTCTTTATATCAATCCCTATTGTAATGAATATATTTTTAAAAACATTTTATTTATTATTTTTATTTGATGTATATGAGTGTATTGCCACCATGTATATAAGAGCACCCATGCTGTGCAATGCCTGTGGAGGTCAAAAGAGTGTATCTGATCCACTGGACCTGGAGTTATGGATGGTTGTTAGCCACCACGTGGTTGCTGGGAATCAAAGCCCGGTCCTGTGCAAGAGCAGTCAGTACTCTTAACTGCTAAACCTCTGTGATGGTATCACTTTTGAATGTTCTGGAACTTCAGGTTAGCCCCTTTTAATAGAACTGAACTCAACAGAACTATGAAGTCCATTAACTTTGATTTTGTCTCTTATTAATATTCCCAATCATACATATTCTGTCTTTCTTACTTGCATCCAGAGGCTTAGTGATTTAGATTTCTACACCACTCCTGTAGGGCAGAGACCAATAAGGGACATTTGCAGAGGCCTGCCTTACAAACAATACTGTAAATACCTTCAGACCTCTCAACAAACAGATCTTCTTGGTTTTATTCCCTGAGAGGTTTACTAGTCAAGTGTGAAGGGTGATGAAGGCTAAGTATCCCCCAAGCTTTGCAGAAACTCCTTCCCCACCTTCTCTCACCAGCACAAGCCAGCAAAGAGATGCTTTACTGCAAAAGACCCATTATAAGAGTAGCAAAGTTGTGACAGAAAGTATTGGCACCAGATCTGACTGCTCTCCCAGAGGAATCTACCACTGAGAAGAAAGGAAAATAGATGTGCAAACTTTCAGATTTGTGGGTTCCACTTCCACAATTTCAAACAGCTAAGGATTAAATGTATATTTTAATAATTGCATGTGTTTTGAATATGAGCAGTTTTTTCTTGTCATTATTCCATGAATAATGCTGTATGTATGATAATTATGTGTTGTATATTTACATTAGGTATTATACATGAGCCAGAAATGATTCAGTGAATAAGAACAGCTGTATCTAGGTTGTTTGTGGGGACTGCACTATTTTGTAGAAGAGCTTTTGGAGCCATAGAACCAATCCCTTGTGGGCAATGAGGGATGGCTGTGTTCCACAAAGAGGAAAATGTGGCTGGTTTCTGCTGAATTGATGGTCTGCCTCATTGTGACTCCTGTGAGTTAGCACAGAATAATGAGCTTCAAGAGACCGAGAAGAGGGACTAAGAAGTGAACAGGAGTAAGCGTGGGGCACAGGGCTTCCCTCACATCATAATGGACCATTTCTTCTGAGAAAGCCTCAGTTTCCTGTCATGGTATATGAAGAAAATTCACATTTCTCAGTCTTAGAGCAGTCGAGGCAGGGAGTGTTAAATAAGGTCAGGAACACAGAGTTTAGTATGAGGCCTCTCTCAGGGTTTGTACTATTCTCACCCCTTCAGCCCTCATTGTCATCTATGTAATTTTTTATTTTATTTTATTTTATTTTATTTTATTATTTATTTTTGTCTTTTTCAAGTCAGGGTCTCCCTGTAGCTCCAGCTGTCCTGGACTCACTCTGTACACCAGGCTGGCCTTGAACTCACAAAGATCCGCCTGCCTCTGCCTCCCAAGTGCAAGGATTAAAGGCATGCACCACCACACCTGGTTCAAAATTTTCTTTTTAAATAAGTTATTTTAAAACTTGTCTCTTGAGGCGGGAGATATGATTCATTGATTAAAAGCATTGGCTACTCTTGCAGAAGACCTGGGTTTGAATCCCAGCACCCAGTGGTGGCCAACAACTGTCTCTAACTCCAGTTTGCAAGGGATCTGATGCCCTCTTCTGATCTCTGCAGGCCTCGCATGACAGTGCACTTATACATTGTGCAGGCAAAACACTCATACACATGTTTTTTTTTAATTTTTTTATTTTTTATGTGTATGAATGTACTGTCTGCATGTAGGTTTGTGCACCCGTGTCGTGCAATGCCACGGAGGTCAGAAGAGAGTGTCACATTCTCCTGGAACTGGAGTTAAAGATGGTTCTCAGCCGCCATGTGGGTGCTGGGGAATCGAACCCAGGTCCTCTGCAAGAGCAGTCGGCACTCTTAACCACTAGGCCATCTCTCCATCCCAACACTCATACACATAAAATAAAAACATCAAAATATTTTTAAAATTTGCCTATTTTTCTCTTCAAATGGTGGAAATGAAAGCACTTGATGAGTAACGGTGTGTAGAATAAATATCCTTACTTATTTCATGTTTAGAGCCATCTATGAATCCCTTTTCAACTGGCTTCTCAAAACAACTTCCACCACATTGTACTTGCAGTCAAATGAAGTCGTAATATTCTTAAAATATGGAGCAGTTTGGTGCTAGGCAGAATATGTATTCAAACTCATAAACATAAACATTTTTAATGCAGCATTTAGACATGAACTATGTAACTCCAAAATGCTACAAAAATACAAACAAAATAACTTCAGGAATGAAAAGATCTAACTAAAGAAAAAGAGCAAAAAGAACAATAAAACGGAACAAGAAGCAAGATGATAGGAGAAGTCTATGAGATGAGGTATTTGATCATGGATCAAAACTTGTTTTGTGAAACTGCTTTAGAGGACGCCATTAAGTAACATATTTAGAATTTGTTTGCCTTATATGTTGTGTTAGTCACTTTTCTGTTGCTGTGATAAAACCACCATGACCAAGGGAACTTTTAAAAGGAAGAGTTCATTTGAGCTTATGATTGACGGTTCCAGGGAATCAGAGTCCATTGTGGAGGGAAGCATGGTGGCCAGGGCTGGAGCAGCAAGCCGAGGGTCATATCTCACCATGAGCACAGGAAGCAGAGAGAGAGAGAAAGACTGGAGACCACAAGGCTTGTTAAATTCACTAAGCCGGCCCCCGGTGACATACTTCCTCCAGCATGGCCTCACAAGAACAGTGCCACCAATTGGAGACAAAATGTCTGAATACTTAAAGCTTATGGGGGACACTATCATTCAAACCAGCACATATGTCAAGTGACTTTTTGAGTTACTTATTATTCTGACCTTGTTCCAACAGCTCCAGGCCTGAGCCAGCACCAAGTCTTTCTTCCACAGTGACAACTGAGTAGCCATGCTGAGCAAGAATATGATGGAGGAACTGAAGCTCTGCTCCACTGGAGGAAAGAGGCGTGTACAGTAGGGCCCTTCTTCTGTGACTGCCAAAGTGTGTCTCAATCTCAGCTTCGATCTAAGAAGAGAAAGAAGGCACAATAGCCAGGGTAAAGCATCAGTGCATTTCCATTCAAGAGCATCATTAACGTATATCAAGGCCACTCAGAAAGTTAGAAATGAAACACTGTTCGACTCAGCTCTCTCTTTGTCCACAAGGACAAAGACCTCGCATGTAAGAATTGAAGGTAAGCTGAATTGGTCTCACTGTTGTAGAAAAGTGAAGGTTTAAAAATGTAGGGATCCTTGGGGAAAACTCCTGCCTAGAAAGATAAGGTAGCTGAAAACACAAATTAACAGTAATGACTGTCAACAAAGGAGTTCCAACTATTTAATCACATTTCAGCAAATATAGCAGAGGAAGCAGATGCCAGGGGATGGATTCTGTGCTGGAAGCATCATCAGAAAGGGGTACAGCTGAAAGCCATTGGTGCTGTCTATGATGTCTAATATTGTCCATTTGACAGGATCTAGAATGACCTAGAAGAGAAACTTAGGGCACCTATATAAGGGACTTTCTAGATTGGGTTATATTGAGGTGGGAAGATTATTCCATGGGCTGGGGTCCTGAACTGACTAAAAAGAAGAAAGCAAGCTGAGCATCGGCATCCTTCTGTCTCTGCTCCCTGACTACAGTGGCAATGTGACCAGCTGCCTCACACTCCTGCTACCATGTCTTCCCCACCACAGTGGAGTGCACACCAAGACTGCAAGCCAGAATAAGCTGACTTTGTTGCAGCAATAAGAAAAGCAATAGATATGCTGCTATTTTCTCAATTAGGATAGAGCAGAACTTTAATACATCTAAATAAGCCAGGGTAAGTCTTCAAGTGTGAGATAATAATACAGAGTTTCATAATTCCTGATTTTTCCCACAATGGCTTATTATTTCCTTTTATGAATAGTCTTCTTTCTCACTACAGTGTTTGGAAGTCCATGAATAAATGGAATTTTGAATACACAAGTAGAAAAGAGACTGAAATTTAAATTCATTATAAACCTTAATGACAGATACTGCCTATTTTTTATTTTTAAATATTTTTTTATTATTAAACTTTTTCATACATCATACATCATTTCCTAATCCAATCTAGAGTCATTTCCCTTTCCATGCCCCCCACCTCACCTGAGTTCATGCACTCTGCCATACATGTCCTGCATCTTTCTCTGAGTCTCTCCAGAGTTTTTTTCAAAAGCAGAGGCTTATTGTTTTGGGGAGAACTTCACTGTTTCATTTGTTTCTTTTTTCCCACTTCTTTTGTTGTTGTTTTCTCCTTGTATTGCATATATATATATATATATATATATATATATATATATATATATATACATACACATATTATCTGAATTGGAGGATTTTATTTTTTCTTCTTTTTTGTTTAAAAGATGTCATGTTTTCCTTAAGGAAGTGTTTGAAGGTTCCTCCTGGGCAAGCCCAAACAACCATCAATCTTGCCCTTGTGCTCCACACTGGGGTCTTTCCTTCCCATGGTCACACAAATGTGGTCCAGTAAGCACCGCATCCTGTCTTGATCTTCCTGTACTGACCTCCATGATACAGCATGGGTTGTCCAACAATGGCAGTTTATACTCTGAAGAGGCTGAAATCCCAGTAGCTGCTCAGTCCACAAGCTGGATATCTCAGCAGTCCCCATCTGGCATTGAAGGTTTAGAGGATTCTTCAAGAGACATGAGTCTTCAGTCCATATTGGAGCATTAAAAACCTGTGTCTTATTTCTTTGAAGGATGGCAAAAGCAGTAGCAGCCACAGAGTAGATGTACTTGTCAGTAAGAATTGAAGACAGGCAAAACAACAGTTCTTTCTCTCTCTCTCTCTCTCTCTCTCTCTCTCTCTCTCGTCTTTTTACTAAGATCTCAAGTTTTATATCTGAAGTATAATTTCTCAGGCCTTACCAATTATTTATTTCTGGTTATACTTTCCTTTCAGATACTTAAGGCTACACAGTTAGCCCAGATTAACCAAGGTTTCTGTTTTCTCAAGGTCAGTTGAGGATCTAGTCCTCAGGGGTCATTCGTTTTTTTGGGGGGCGGGGGTAGCCCCTGGATCCTTTTGGCTTTTCATTTACCAGTTCCATCCACTTGAGGACAAAGTCAGGTCTTGCTAGACCAGGCTTCCCTTTTTGAAGCATGAGCAGACTCTCCCCCCTTGTAGACTGGACACTGGCTGAAGTCCCACCAGTGGATCTCCGGGACCTCCCTACACAGGAAGACTGGTGACTCACACTTGCAGGACATTTCAAGAGATGCCTCCATGCATAGTCCCCTGGGACCTAGCTGACCTCTGAGAGCAAGAAACAAAGTTATCTCCTAGGTCTCTGAGCCAAATTGGTATGGGCCTTAAATACAGTCATCATGCATCCAGAAAGGTTAAGTTACACCAGCCTGATCCATCGCACCTATACTAAAATTATGTCATCTTAAAACAGTTATTTCTATATCATATTTCTTGATTCACATTTTTCCATTTTGATTCTATATTACTCTAAAATATGCATACATACCTACCATCATATACCAAAAATCCAAAATCTGAAAATAAATGGTAGGTAAATTCTAGAACCTGTCGAGGGATTCACAATATAATCACAGTTGTTTCCAGATCATGAGGAATATAACATTAACGTTGCTCAGTTTGCGTTAGAACTAGGTACTTGGTGCTAGCATCCACAGATGAGGGATACCATTCCTTGTTTGTTTTGTCTGGGACTGTGTTACTTCACTTAGCATAATGGCTTTGAGTTCCATCCATTTACCTGCAAATTTCATGATGTCATCTTTCTTTACCACTGCATAGAACTCCATTGTGTAGATGTACCACATTTTCTCTATCCACTCCTGAGTCAGTTGAGGGGCACTTGGGTTGGTTCCAGCTCTTCGCTATTGTGAAGAGAGCTGCAATAAACATGGCTGTGCATGTATCTCTGCGGTAGGATGAATCTTGTGGATATATATATATATAATATAGTAGTATAAGTATAATTATTTTGTTTTTTTTTTTTTTTTTCTGTAATGGTAAACTTATAAGCAGTGTCTGGAATTGAACATAGGCTGTGCCTTTTGACAAGGGATTATAGGGAGTGAGCAGCGCTCAGGAGGCCAAAGTAAACAAACAGGCGTCTAAGTGAAAGGGGAGGACAGATGCTTGCTTCCAAATATACCAGTGCTGCTTGGGCAAAGTGCAAGGATCCAGAATCCCTTGTCTCATCATTTTCTTTCCTAACCACAGGAACTCTTTACTCCAGCTGGCTCAGGGCAGCAGGGATTTCACCTGAGCAGAGTATTTTAAAACCTTTCAGTTATTTTAATTTTGAAAGCTACTAACCCTTGTTTTTTCTCTCAACCAAGATCAATTTAAGCAAGAACCATGTAACTTTTATGAGTATGCATTATACTAGGCATATTTTTGCTATACGTGAATTGAATTTTTATGTATTTCATACACATCTTAATCATCTTTATATCTCCTTCTCCATTGACACGCTCACATAGCCCCACCACCACCACTGGACTTCATGCATTCTGTCATTTACATGTGAAAGCTTATCAAGTCAAATTAGGGTCCCCAGATGTCCCTCAGTGCAAGTTAATCGACTGGGGTCTTGTCAGCCTATCTAGAGTCACGCCCTTAAATAAAATCAGCAGTTCCTCACCCAGCAGTAATCCATTGCCCGTATATTGGGCACATTCTACATAAAGTAGAATCACTGTCCAAGCTTTGCAATAATCTTTAGAACCTGGACTGAAATTTTATCTCATTTCTGAGATGATAGAGAATAAGTAGGAAGTGAGCTTGTCAGTAAAATCATGTTGTATTATCCTGTAATGAAAACTGCTCTTGTCCTTGCAATATTTATAACACACTGTATCAGCAGAGTGGCCCGGTACCAAAGGGCAGGAACAGTTTTAGCTGGTCTGATGACAGGTGCACACACTGCGTAAGTGAAATAAAAACTACGTGAACAATTATGCCAAGCACACCGGCAAATGCAGGATTATCAACTTTGAAGTATCAGTGCTTTGGGAAGTAAGAGCCTGTGAGGACTCTCATTGTTCCAAAGGTATATTTTTAGTGGAAGAATACATTTAGTCTCTGTTCATCGCTGCTGCTTTCCTTGAGGCTTGCAACTCTGCTGACCAGAATTTAGGAATGAGAGCATGTTCAAACTGTAGAGCCAGGAATTACTTCTCTCTTTTAGTGAGAGATTTGCAAAGTTCATCCTCAGAAACTACTTTGCTAGGATACATGAGAGTCCTTTTATAGCTAATCGCATTATTTTTACTGGAAAGACTTCAAGGTCTGAAATCTTTATATCACCTTAGATAAAGCAAAGCTAGAATATTTTAATAGAGCACTGGGAGTGTTTGATGGAGCAACATAGAGTGGGATGAGAGATGAATTGATCATCAAAACTATGGACTTCAGTTTTTGCTCTGCCACTAGCTTGTTTTACATACTGGGGTAAGTTTTTTAATCTGTCCAGATCAGAGTTTTCTCATATGTGTAGCTGAAGGAATAAATCCTAACTCATGAACTTACATGGGAAATTAAATGAATTTTTATATGAAAACATCCAACACAATGTTCCACCACTAACTGATTCTAAAAAATATGCAGAAAGTTTCATTATAATATTGTATTGTAACCATCCTTTTATATTAAGAGTTCTCAAAGTTAATAAGACTTGGTCTCTGCCATAAAACCATTTTTGCAATAAACTGTATTTATTGTGTGTGCCTGCTGCAAATTATTATGTGAATATTTGGGTTTTTTTTTTATTTGTATGAATGTACTGTCTGCATGCAGGTCTGTGCACCCGAGTTGTGCAGTGCCATGGAGGTCAGAAGAGGGTGTCAGATTCCCCTGGAACTGAAGTTAAAGATGGTTCTCAGCCACCATGTGGGTGCTGGAGACCAAACCCGGGTCATCTGCAAGAGCAGTCGGCGCTCTTAACTGCCAGGCCATTTCTCCGGCCCCAGATATTTGTTCTTTAATGATCTATCTATGTATGTGTGTGTTTGCCTGCATGTATGAATGTGCACCATGTGCATCCCTGATGCTCTCAGAGGCCAGAAGAGAGCATCAAATCACCCAGAACTGGAATGGAACTGGAATTATTAATGATTGTGAGCCATCATATGGGTGTTGGGAAAGTAACCCAGGTCATCTGCAGGAATAGAAAGTGCTTATAATCACTTAGTCATTTGTGGAACCCTGGTACATTGGTTTCTAAAGCAATCAGGCATTATTTTCATGGTAGGGTGTGGGCGCTAGCTCTTCCTTCCACTGTTTCTACCTTTAGTGTTTCTTTCCTATACACAATCCTTTGTCTCCTCCCTCCTTTCCTTCCATCTTTCTTCCCTTCCTCCCTTCCTCCATTCCTTCCTTTCTTTCTTGCTCCCTCCTTCTGTCCCTTTCTCTATCCCTCCCTCCCTTCCCTCTTCCTCTCATCAATGCCATGTTTTTAAACCTTTTATTTATCTATCGTTTGAACATTCTATACATGCATTCAATGTATTTTTATCATACCCGCCCTCTGGGCCCCACACCAATTTCTCCCAGACCTCCTCCACATCCTCCTCCCAACTCCATGTCTTTTTTGTCTTCGTAAACCACAGAGCCCAGCTAAAGCTGCTGGTATGCATATGAGCATAGAGCAACCTACCAGAGGCCCTATCCTTCAAGAAAGCTGACACTCCCTTCTCTGGTACCCATCAAGTGCTAATAGTTCTCAGGTGGGATGGACTTCATGCCTGCTCTCCCATCCATGCTAGAATGTTTACTGGCTTGATCTTGTGCCGGCAGCCACACCTGCTGCATGTTCAGGAATGCAACAGCTATTTCAAAAGACCCCATTTCTCAATAGCCCTCCCTGACCACTTGCTCTTACACCTTTTCTACTCCCCCTTCCACTATAGTCTCTGAAGCTTTTGGGGAGGAGGTGATATAGATGTACCATTTATAGCTGAGCACTTCACCCTCAGTTGTTCTCTGTACTTTGACTAGTTGAAAGTCTCTGTCACTGCAGTGGAAGCTTCTCTTTACCAAGGTGAGAAGTTCACTAATCCATGCATATAAGGGTATTTAGAAGGTAGTTTGGTGCTGTTTAATAAAATAATAGTACTAGATATTCCCCTAGGGCACAGAGGATAATCATATTTAATACATGAATATTTATTTGTTTGTTTGTTTGTTTCCTTATTATGTTCACTGCCGAATCCATACATCAGAAGGGAAACCTGGGTCTGTTAGGTTTGCTTTTGTTTTTCTGGCCTAAGCACAGTAATTGGCATAAAAGAGGCAAATAATGAATGCATGCAAACATTTTTTTCTTCAATATCTAAGAATCTCTGTTATACACATAAACATAGGGTGTTGGCAATAGAAAGTAGTTAAAATTCATGTTGAGGAATATATTCTAATAGAATTTTGGATAGCAGCAATAATGGCAAAAATAAGTTTAGAATTTGAAAAACATAGGAATTTACAGTAAAATATTGAGTAAGGAAAAACATTGTTATGGTGTGATATTTCTCAGTTATTTCCAAAGTCTTCACCAGGACTTACACAATATCAAGAAATATAGCTCCTTAAAATATTGTAGGGCTGAAAAAATAAAACTTGCTTGTTTCACATGCCAGAAAGATTTTTTTGTGGATTTATTAGAATAACTGTGTATTTATGAGATCTTCCGATGCTCAAATACAAATCATATCAAAGGCTTTGGATGTGTGTCATAGCTGACTAAAAGTTAAATTGCCTTTCTGGTGCAGACTTTTGGCATTTTAAATATATTACAGAGTTCTATCATAGTGAATTATGTTTTAATTTTTCTACTGTAAGAACAAAATACAGATTCTTTTCCCACTCAGTGAAACATACACTTGTTTTAGAGAATGTAGGAAATAAAATGGGAGGGATTTTTTAGGATACATGTCAAACATTTTTTTTTACTTAGAAATATTCTTATACTTGCAAGACAGTAAGACCTAACAGGTCCCTGAGCTTGCTGGGGGGGCTTCTCATGAGCTCTGGGGAAGCAAGATGGCTCAATGGGTAGAGAAACTTGCTGCCCAGGCCTGCCGATAAGAGTTTGATCCCTAGAATGCATGAAAGGAGAGAACTGACATCACATCGTTATTCTCTGACCTCTACACACACTCTGTGGCATATGCATGCCCATCCCCACATTATATACAAACTAATAACGATGAATAAATATTGCCTGTTAAATGAAATCTCGATGAATCTATGGCTACATCTTGTAGCAGATCCAAACGGATCTGAAACCATGATAGAAAGGTCGCACACTAAGAGCTGAGCGCTATTTGATTATTCTCCTAAATTCTATCTTTTTTTTTTATTTTTTTTTTTTTTTTTTTTTTTTTTTTTTCTTTATTTCTGTATGTGTATCAATGTACTGTCTGCATGCAGGTCTGTGCACCCGTGTCGTGCAATGCCGCCGAGGCCAGAAGAGGGTCTCAGATTCCCCTGGAACTGGAGTTCTCCTGGAATTGGAGTTTCAGACGGTTCTCGGCCGCCATGTGGGTGCTGGGGATTGAACCTGGGTCCTCTGTAAGAGCGATCGGCGCTCTTAACCGCTAGGCCATCTCTCCAGCCCCCTAAATTCTATCTTGTGGAATCTCAGCATTTAAGAACTGACAAGTTTGTTCATCTGTGATTCTATATAAGTTCTGAGCAAATAACAAAAACAAAAGCAAAATGATTTCAGTATTGAGTTAGAAGGCTTTTCATCAATGTGACAAAATACCGGAGAGGATTAAGTTAAAAGAAAGAAAAGTTTGCTTTGGCTCAAGGTTTCCATCTAAGGTCAGCCAGTTAGTTTCATTGCTTTGAGACTCCATTGAGCAGAGCACTATGGGGGGAGCATGTGGTAGAGCAAAGTGGCTCACCTCAAGGAGGTGAGGAACTCACAGGAAATAAAGAAAAAGCCTCTGGCTTCACAGAGCAGCAGAGTCGGTCACAAGTAGCTATAAGGATGCCAAGCCAGAGGAACTCAGAGGTAGAAGATGCTATAGAAACATCTCTCTCTCTCTCTCTCTCTCTCTCTCTCTCTCTCTCTCTCTCCTATTCTTTTCCCTTTTCTTTAGTCATTTGCTGGCTCATTCATTTACCTGTTTTATTTTTCAAGCACTTTCTACATGGCAGGCATGGTGCTCAGCCCTGCGGAATGTTGCAATGAAAGGCCCTAGTAAAGTTCCAGCCCTCACTGAGTGTGTTCAGCAATGAGCAATCAGTGGAGTAAGCAATGTGAATTCCGATGCAGATGGGAATTCTGGTCTGCTAAAGATGACTCAGGAAGGACCTCTTCTGGATGGCATTACAATATAGACAAACAAGTCTTGCTTGTCTATATTATAAATGTGGTCTATGAAAGAAGATGAACAAAAAGTCAGCTACTCGAAGCTAAAAGGAGATGAGAAAATAAATGATGTCAAAATACTCTTGAAAGTGAGTAAGTACCATAAACACTTTTTACTGTGAGTAGCAAATACAGTTTGGCAGGCAACAAGAAATAGTGGGAAATGCTGGGTTTTAAAAGAAGAGCATCACACCATCATGATCATATTAAGCTGTTGAAGGAAACCTAAACCTGAGTAGTTAAGACTACTTGGTAAGGTTCTTGCAACTTAATTGTCCAGGCAGATCCAACTCTGATAAACTTCCACTAAAAGCCACAGAAAGGAAGAGGGAGATGAGGAAAACTGACTTAGGATAGATAGGACAAAATGTTTTCTTGTTTTCTTTTTTCTGGGGAAATGGGTATCTAGATAGGGGTCTAGACGGCCAGTCAGACTTTTACTATCTAAATCATAAGCTCATAATGTATTAAGAAGCAGGTTTTAAAACCTATGGAGGCATCAGCAGGAACCTCATTAACTAAGCAAGAAGAAGCAAGACTAAGAGCTGGGCTACGGAGACATCCGACCACACTGGGAAATGACGTTGTGGTCAGAGTTATAAACTCTACCCAGTGGAGCCAGGCTTGGTGTGGAAACACAGGAGGAGGCAGCAACCAGATGGTCAAGTCACATTCTAGGAATGGAAAGAGGGGTTCAAGTTAAAAGATTTGCCATGAGGACATTCAGTAAACTGCAAAGGTATGTCCGAACCTACTTCTTAGAATAAAGTCACATACTAAAAGGAAGAAGAGCAGACAGAGTAAGACCTGGCCGTCTGCACAAATATTTTTGGGTAGGTGATACAAACTGCCCATGTCCATAGGTGTAGTGGTTTGAATGAGAATGTCCCTCTTAGGCTCCAAGTATTTGGGCATTTGGTCACCAGTTGTTGGCACTGTTGTGGAAGGTCTTAGAAGGTGTGGCGGTGGTGGAGGAAGGTCATCACTGGGGGTGGGCTTGGAGAGGTCACAGAGTCTTGCCAATCATTGGTGGCTCTCTCTGCTTGCTGTTCCTGCTTGAAGATGTGAACTGTTTTCTGCCCCTTTTCCAGCGCCTCTTGCCACCATGCCTCCCTGCAACGATGGATCCTAACTCCCCTGGGAACTGTCATTCATAAGCTCAAATAAGCTCTTCCTTTTATAATTTGCCTTGGTTGTGGTGGTTCTATATCACAGCAACAGGAGGAACATGACTAATATAGCAGGGAACACCTGAAATACTAATACCTAGAGACCACAGTATGATTTTTCCTTATCAGGAAAGATTTCTCATCTATAAAACATTAAACACAATATCTGCAGATAATGTTTAAGGCTTCCACATTCAAAGCTCTGGAACCATAATGGCCCATTTCTTTAAGGGACCCACACTAGAGAATTACTGTAAATGAATAAAGAAGGACGGATGGAGTGGAAAGGAGCAAGCTTCAAGGCAGAAAGGAGAAACCAATGAGCAGAACAGCTTCTGGGCCTGGAGACTCCAGCAAAGGCACAGTTGTGCTATGCCAGCTTCATGTCTGTGTGCCACTGATTACTATCATGGGGTAACCCTCAGGGTAACCCTCACACCCAGCAGGGATCTTGGAGATAAGGAGAAATTAAAAAGAAAATCAGGAATACAAGAAGAGCAATTTCTCCTGCATGGTTTTCTGGGGGTCCAGTTGTGACTGCTGGCCTGGCCTGGCCTTGGCTTGCTGTTGGCATCTGTCTCTGTTCCTGCCAAGATGGTCCTCCCTTCCAGCCAACAACCTATCCTATCTCCCTTCTCTGATTCTCCAGAAGTTCCCCTTTTCTTGAGCTGTTTTGAAAGTAACAGGAAGCTGTTTTTTTGGCCTCCTTTTGAAGCTTTTCCTCAGGCTAATCCAAGACTGCTTGTCTTGAGACGCCACCCACCGAGCACAGCTGTGCCCCTTCAGTTGGCTGCTTACTAGAACTCTGCAGACATAACAAAGCCCCAGCTGAGATGATAAAAACACAGCAATAGCCAGGAGATGGTGGTCAGAGACGTCCTTCAAGACGTCTTTAGGAATAAACTTAGTCCTGAAATGAGGAGATCAGAAGGGAATACATTTGGCTCATTTGAAGTCACTCTTTACTTTGAAGCAAATGAAAATCCTGAGCGCCCCACTTCAGTTTCTCCCGCTTCCCTTTCTTTTTTCTGCTACATTCTTGCTCCTTTCTCCTGCCATTCCCACTTAGAACTCCCATAAAACTTAGCAGGAAGAGGAAGTCATTTTCTTTGTTGCCCCAAGCCTGGGTCATCCTGGCTGATGTTAGGATCAATGTTCCCCCAGCTGCTTTGGAGGATCCTTTTTGCCCTCTGAATCTCTAGTGTGGACACTCCTTACAGGACATCCTCCGTAATACAGAAAATGTGGAGCTGACTTCCCCCCCTCATGAAATAACAAGGCAAAGACAAGGAGAAACGTTGTTCTTTTGAAATAAGTTAAAATAATAGTAAGTCTCTGTTCCCAGATGCCTAAACAAGGAGTTAATTCAGCAACTCAGTCTTAAAATAGCAAGTCCCTACAAAGTGAATGGAATAGAAAAGAAAGAGAGCTGGGGCATTACCACAACAATATCAGTACCTAAGCACCACACAGTGGCCAGCCTTTTCACAGATGCCACACACTCTGAATCTGAGTTTGAGGCTTTTCCTGCAACATGTCAAAACCTACCCCCAAGTCTCCCTCTCCTTCCCAGGACCCACTCACTATCTTTTTTCAAGCCCCATTTGAGGTGTTCCACTTGATCCTTGACCAATGAGCAGTAACACCTCCCATCACTTATGCCACTTAAAGGATCAAAGAAGACTCAAAGAATTCCTATGAAAGCCTCCCAAAATACATAGCCCTCTTCGAATGAAAAGCTTTATTAAATAAAGGTGGTCAGAAAACAGGACCTCCTGAAGTAGTCAAAAATTCCAATAAAAACTTAAAATGCTTTAACAATGTGATTCATAGACAATCTATCATATTACAACACAGTAAAAGTGGTGTCTATATATTAACAAATAATCAGTGAATCACCATCTTTATCATTCTGTACTTTAAAAAAAACCTGTTAGACTTAAGCATATCATTGGGGAAAAAACGATGGGCATTAATGTACATACATTATGCTCATTATGTATGAACGCACATATAATGAACACACTTCTTAGATTTGGATGCTAGACAAAAAAAATGTGCAGTTCATTAAATCCATTGTAGATTATGGTTTAATTTTCAATTTTCTTACAATGCTCTCTGTAAGTATACTCACACGTCATGATATAAAAAGCCATTTCTTGACCATTGCATTCTCTGCTTATGACTTAGAAAAAATAGTAATTTTGACTTAGAAAAAGACGGTTAGCATTGGCTAATCTTGGGGCCTTCCTGAAGTGTTAAGGAATTCAGCTTTTGAATCCCCCAGTTTCCGTGTCCATTTCAGTCCTCTTACTACATTTCTGATTAAAAAGCTAGCTGCCCATCTTCCCACCGCCCAGTCTGCCTATATCCCCAACTGTCCTCCTCCACCTGCTGTCCTCTCTGCCATCACCTCTGCAGTGGCTCACCATGCAAGAACTCGTGGCAGCCAGCCTGGAATCTCTTTCTGGCATCAGAGCCCACATGTTCTCTCTGGGCAGAGTCCAGCCTGAGGAAGCACCTGCCGGATATGAGGGTAGAATTCGGGCTCTGATTAGGGGATTGAGAGATTCTCTGTCCACTTTCTGTCCAGTCCTTATATTTACACCCTCAGGGAGAGGAGGGTGGGGTCTGAAGCCTATGTTTATTGTGGTCAAACCCATTCAGATCTGCCTGTTCTTGCCTTCCTTCACTCCTTTAGCATTCACACACAGTTTATCTGGATTCTCCCTGAAAATCTAGGGCTCCATGAAAGGCACAGATGGTTGAGGGTGATTAACAGATACACTCCATACAGGTGTCCCTGCATCTCCAGAGCCGCTGAGGTCAGCGACATTTCTTGTTGAATGCCAGGCTGCATGATAGAGGTACATACCTGACAAACCCAGAAAAAACCCTTATCTCACCCACAGGAGCCAAAGTGGTATGGAGATGGGAGAAAGTGGCCTAAGAATTCAAGAACCACACCCCACAAGGAAGAAAACTGAATTTCCTTAAGCACGCACATGCTTTACCACTCTTTCCATTTTCTACATTCTTCTGAGCAACCCTAGGGCCCTTCACACTCTACTCCCTCCTCATTTTATCCTTTCGCTTTATTGGCCATTGCTAATATACAATTGGCTCTCCTTGGAGATGACCGCTTTCCTGGTTTGCCTTCGATTGCTGTGACAAAACACTCTGACCAATACTAACTTGAGGGGAAAGTTTTTATTCATCTTACAGCTTTTGGGTCACAGTTCATCATTTAGGAAGCCCAAGGTAGGAACTCAGGGCAGGAACCTGGAGGCAGGAGCTGAAGCACAGGCTACGGGGAGGAATGCTGCTTACTGGCTTGGTCCTCTGGCCCATGCTTAGCCTGCTTTCCTATACAATACAGAACAATCTGCCCAGGGATGTCATCACTCACATTGGCCTGGACCCTTCCACATCACTCAACAAGCAAGAAAATACCCTACAGACATGACCACAGGCCAGTCCAATTCCTCAGCTGAGGCTTCCTGAAACTATGTGTGTCAAGTTGACACTAAAGCTATCCAGCCACAACTGAGTAAAGCTTTTCCCAGCCTGATTGAGACCTAAGAAGCCTCACTCTTCTGTTTCTCCTCTGGAAGCCCTGGGCAGCCTCACCCAGTCCTGCTCACACTGCCAGGTGCTGCTATGTCATCCTACATAGACTTCTTTCAAGACAGTCTTAGAGCATTAAGATTGCAAACACTCTTAGAAGGCTAAGGTATTAAATGGCCAATTCCTTGCTTCCAGAATCACCAGTAGGCAGGGAATGGTGATATCTCATGATACTAGAACATGAATACTAATCTACTCAAACTGATAGCAAATTTTCAAGTTCTTCCTTCTAAGGGACATGCTATTATGTTGCAGCTTTTGACTTTTTTCTATGTTTGGCTAAAAAAAAAGAAGTTCTCTCTCTAGAGGATGGTTCTTAGAGGATCCAGCACAGCAAAAACCATCCCTTCTAACAGGACAGATTGTTTTAGACCTCTCAGCCAAGCACAAGGTGAGAATATCTTTTCAGGAGAGGAGGACCTGGGCATGGAGGCTAAACACTACTGGGGACATTGAATGTACAAAGGACTGTTGACCTCTATGGAAAATACTGTACTGGATAAAGCATAAACTAATACAACATCAACACTCATCCCTTCATCCGGCATGACGTGCACCAGGACAGATCTAAACGTCACCTCTACCCTGGCCTACTTTTCGGCAACTTCTTGAAAGGTTTTAGACTTCATAGAATTTGGTCACATTGTGGTAAAGGTTTGGCTACTCTGTTTAAGATTTTGCTGAGAATGCACTTAGGATAGTATGTAATGACTTATGTTCCCATTTTTATTATGGATAAAAGAACTTCTTTTTAATATGTCACTATTTACATTAAAATAAGTGAGAATCTTTAGGTTTCTATATTTGAAAGACTGTATTTCCCCTAACCCAATTTACTTCTCTCCATCAATTTTGATTGAATTCAGACATTGTGTTATTTTAATGTTTCTTTGTAAGAATCATAGTAAGCTTATTTCCTCCTCTTCCTCATCCTCATTTACTCCCTCAGAAACAGAACTGACTCCAAAGTACTCCAAATCTATATGCTTCAAATACCTCTAAAATATTTCAGTGAATTGATACTGAAATTGTGAATTGAAATATTTAGCTTATACAGTGAGAAATTTAAGAAGTGTGGCTAATGTTTGCTTAGAAAAGAAAATAAAGATGGTTCTTGAACGTTCTAATGAAGAGAGGCACGAGTGAACGGGGTCACTGCTGCCCTCGGGTGTGGTGACGGGAAAGCAGTCTCTAATCCGCAGGAAGGTCTGCTTTCTCCCCAAAGCTTGGCCAAGGTCAGGGAGTTCCTGTGCTGCTAGAGAAAAGTTAATTTCCTGTTCCATTTTTCCTGGAGCATTTGTGCAGTTTGGCTAAATTATTGTTAGATTTTCCACTAGGGAAGAACCAGGCTTAAGGCTGAAACTCTTGGAATGCCATTAGATTTCCTATTTCTTGTTAAAGAAACAATGAACCATCTAGAGGAAACTCAATTGTGACAGCACAATTTTGGGCTTCTACTAGCAGTTTGAAGCATAACTTTGTAACTTGACATCTGTATTGCATACTACACTAGAACTTTTTAATGAAAAAAAGGGAGTCTTTCCAGTAATCACATTTATGGTGCATATTATGCATTCTTTTCCCAAGAGGGGCCAAATGCAATGAGAATATTTTCACTTTGTTTCTATTGAGGGAGGGTAATGTAATTTCCCTGCCTTTTATAATCTCAGAGCTTTTTCAAAGCTCTCTCATCTCATGTCTAATTTGATCCCATAGCAACACTATGGACAGGCATTGCCATCTCTAGGCCACAGACTAGGAAACTCAAACCAACGTGTCTATGCATTCATGTGTGTGTGTGTGCGTGTGTGTGTGCGTGTGTGTGTGTGTGTACTCAAGCGTGATCACTCAACCCTAGCACTGAACTACTGATTTCAATCCTAAGCAATGTCCCTTTGCCTGTAATGGATTTGGAGGGTCACCGTAGGATCTGTCCTCGATATAGGTGTTTGTGAAGGTTTCCAGGAATATGCACCACTAACCCAACAACAACATCACTTTTTCTAGGTCAAACCACGGGAACTGGAGGCAATATTGCTGCTTAAGTAAATATTCTCTTCGTGTCACTTATTCAGTGCCATTGGGCTTTTCGTGTCACCTGACTAGGCCATCCTAAATTGACTCAATTACCAGTTTTCTCTCCCACGAATACTCATACTAGAGCAACAGACCCTAGCTTCAGTTTGTCAAGATCAGCTGTGAGGTGGGTTACAAGAGATTGTTGGGAAGAATAATTTTTTTTAAAAGTCAAAGTTTGTGAATAGTTTACATGCACGGCAACCACCATTGCTTTCATCCGAAGGATGTGCTTGCACTCTCCCCAGCAAAGACTCTTTCTTGAGCAGGACAGGAAGTATTTCTCACAGCCAAAAAAGCCAGCAGGATTGCTTTGTATTAACATAGATAGTTGTCACAGAGGAAAGTGACAGAGGCCTCTTTTCATAGGACAAGTCGCTTTAAACATTTTCCTTTATGAAAAATAAAGAAGAAAGGACACAGGCGGACAGTGAAAATTTGACCTATATGTGCTTCTCAAATCAAGCATGGTATGACTCATGCAAGGCACAGTGTTTTGTGCAAGATTAGAGCTTACATACAGCCTGTTAGGAGCACTGACTTTACTGGATGCTGACTCTGGTCCATGCTTGTTGGGTTCAAGCATATGAGCTGATTCATGTCTTGCATGTAAAGCTTAATTTTACTCTTCTGATTATAAGGCTGGATGTTTGCAAGGTCAGGTAAAGTTTCTATGATACTATATCCAGCAAATGATATTGCTGAAACTGAAACCATTGTGTTCCACAACAGTCTCATGATTTACTCATTCACTATATTTACCAGGTGACCTAGTTATTTTCTATTGCTAAACACTAACTGGACACAACCTGGGAAGGAAAATATTGATCTTACACTTCCACGAGACAGTCCATCTTTGAGGGAAGCCAAAGAGGAACTCAGGACAGGAAGCTGGACACAGGAGCTGAACCCTAGGCCACAGAGGTCTGTTGCTTACTGGCTTGCTCTTCTGACCTGTGCTCACTCTGATTTTTTATACAGCTCATGACAACCTGCCCAGGGGTGGCCACACCCACAGAGGGTTGTGCCCTCCCACATCACTCAACAATCAAGAAAATCCCTTATAGACATGGCCATGGACCATGAGGAGATTCCGCCGTTGAGATTTCCTCTTTCCAGGTGTGTCAAGTTGACAACCAAAGCTAGCCATGACACCAGGTTTGGCACAGAGGCTTTGCTAGAGATTACTCTGTTCATAGTCATTGGTAACATGCACAGAAGTAGAGCTTCTCCCATAGCTAATTATTCTTATCTGGTTGTATGCTAAGCAAACTGGGGGTTTCTATTGAGAGCACTCAGCTAAGGATTCGCAGTAGCAAAGGTGGTTGTTATTAAACACTCACGATCAGGCTCATTGTACATCCCCAAGTTCATTTGTCCTTCCCAATAATTAGTGTGGTTCACATCATTTTGGGTCATAAGCCACCTCGAGTTTTAGTGAATATAATTGAAAGACATGCAACTTTTTTGTTAATATCCATACATATACAGATTCACTAAACAATTTGTCATTATACATTATGGTCCCCCTTTAAATCCTAGATATATGTCAAAATGATGTTTTATATTTTGAACAAGTATCCGAAAGTATAAAAGTTGACAAAGTACAATTTCCTTTCAAATTTCCAACTTTGGAATAGTGCCTGTCAGAGAACATAAATCTTATTTTAAAATATGAGCTCATCCCTTTAGTGAGGCTGCCTGCCCAGAAAAACATCCAAATGAAGCCAAGGGGGAAAGTGAAACCAAAACATTGTTTTCACCCCAGAAGGCCACGGACTGAAAGGTGATAACAGGAAGCACATCTTCTAATGCCAGGGCATCTCATAGTTCCCATTGCAGGTTTATCTCATTCAAGTTTTCAATTCCATTTGTATATGAAACAGAATTGCTTAGAGGAGAAAAGAGCAGAAGCTTCCGGCACAATCTTGAAAGCATGAGAGGGAGCGGCACCTATAAAATGATTAATTCTTCGATATGTAGGAATTTAACATAACTTGCTTAAATATGAGCTTCATCAAGACCTCATTAAAATTTGTCTAAGGTATGCAAGCTTGAATTTGTTTAAAATTCTCTCTCAGTGAGTCATTTTTGCCATATTCACATTTCATTACAAAAATTTAACATAACATCAATCAACTCAGAGAAATCCACAGGCACTCTGTGTTCATCAGCCCTCCCACCGCATACTTGAGAGGGCTGCACACCTCTCAGCCTGCTGATGTGGCCCGAGGCGTTCCCATGCACAGACCTTCCCCATATTTAAAGCCCATTCCTTCATATCCAGTTAAAATACAAAAAGGTGTGATCAAGCTCAATTTTTAGTAGACTCAGTCTGCTCAAAGAAGAAATTCATTGATAGAGAGAAGTGAGATGATGCCAAGGAGCAAAAGAAAGACAGGAAGAAATGGGGAAAGGTGCACTGTTCAGATAAGTGAGGCAGGCAGAGAGGGAAAAGTTTCATAACCCAAGACTCTGTTTAGCTTTGGTTACACACACCCCCCACTTTCAATAAGGCACCTAGCAGCCTGGCTCCTTTATCTGAACACACTAAGCATACACATCTTTTTTCAAACAATGCACCCAGCAACATCAGAACACCCTAGATTCTCACCTGTGTCTGGCTACATATATACCCACATCTGAACAATAGTTTTTCTCCTAACTTAACAACAAATCTACAGAGGTTCTATTCAAATATATTCCCACTGAGAACTGTATGAAGAATGGAAAAGTCAGTCCAGCCTGAATTAGTTTTGAGTGTATGTAAGACACTTGTAAAGGCAAACTATGTCTTTCAAGATATTTTTTTTTAGTGAGGCTGCCTGCCTAGAAAAACATCCAAATGCTCACACCAGGTCTTCGACAACAGGGACTTACTGCCTTTCTCCTTGCATATATCCCATTTATAGGCAAAAGGCCTTTATAATTTGGGGGGGCGGGTTTGAATCCCCTAGCCAACATCTCCTAGGCAGAATAATTCATTGCTGATGTCAGAGCTTTCCTGTAGTAATATATTTTGCTTAATTACACAACTTATAAACACTTTACTATTGAATTTGGCTCTAGATAGAGAAATATCCTTTCACAGTTCCTATGCCTATCAATCCGTTAATACGTGTGCCGTTTTATAGGAAAATTACTCACTGTAACAATTGGCTCTTATGTTACAGTTTGGCTGTGTTTCATTACCATCCTGTTTTTCCAACTGGCCTCTGAAATGCTAGAGAGCTTTGTTCCCAAAGGCCACTAAAGCAATTACAGCAAAAATATTGGTCTCCCTGAGACAAACAAGGCTCCTCCGAATCAATATAGCTAACAACTCACAGCCGTGGAGAGTACCATGTGCAAGAGTGGCAGCCAAGTGTCCTATATTATATCCCAAATTCTATTTGGCTATTAGCTCTCTCCTCGGAGGAATAACTCACAGGGAGCCACAAGCCTTATGTCCTCTAGTTGTTAGGCGATGTTATAAGCCAATAAGAACTGTCACCCTATTATAGAGAAACCACCAGTTGGCTGGATTAGCATACCATCCAAGCATCTGTGTTACTGCTCACTAGCTTCGCTTGACACAAATAGTGGTACTGCTTAAATGCCTGTACACCCAATGCTTGAGCTTTGTTAGTATGACTGAAAATGGGTATCACTGGGAAAGCTGTAATCCAGTGAAGGAGAAACAAACTGAACAGGACACGAGTCCAAAAGACAACTCCGAAAAAATTATACTGTCTTTCTTTCTTCACCCACTTGTGCTCCCTTTCCCAAAATGCCCAGGGAACAAACGCGGAAGAGGAGGCGTGGTAGTTGTAAGGGCTGTGGAGAGATAGGGGTGAGACTCATTAGAGCCTATAGGAAATAGTCTGGACACCTGATTTGATCAAACCTGCTGTGCATCACCAGCTTCTCCAACTGGGACTATGGGAACCTTGGGTTGTTCAAAATTTGCCGGACATAGATACTTGCAACATGCACCAACTACCTTAATTGTTTGACATACTGAGTAAACATCATTGTATCTGCAACAACTGTGTCATTGTATTGTGACGAAATACCCTTAAAAATAAATAAAAATTAAAAAAATAGAAGAATTAATATTAAAGAATTAAATATTTAAAGAATTAAAAAAAAAAAAAAACAAAAAGAAAAATCATCCCCAAATGAAGCCAGGAGGAAAGTGATAACCAAAAACATCATTTTCACCCCGGAAAGCCACAGACTGAAAGGTGAAACAGGAAGCACAATCTTCTAATGCCAGGCATCTCATAGTTCGCACATTGCAGGTTATCTCAGTCAAGTTTTCAATTCCGTTTGCATATGAATCAGAATTGCTTAGAGGAGAAAAGAGCAGAAGCTTCTTGAAAGCATGAGAGGGAGCAGCACCTATTTATGGTATTATGCCTATATATATTTGGATGTGCGTATGATTAAAATACAATGCATCATCAGAAGGGGCATGTGCAATACGAAAGACGAATGCATGACACTATCAATCAAAATAGGAAACCACCCAAACCTATGGCCTCTGACGAACAGCTCTTGGCATTCTTTGAACCATGCAAAAAGAGACCCCAGGTTGTGTGTGACATGAGACCCTTGAATACTCTTCCTCATGTGGCCAGCTGTCAACCTCAACAGTTTGTCCCCATCTGTACTACTACTCCATTCTAAGTAACATTATCTTGATACATTTGTAGATCTGTGTGAGCCCTTATTTTCAATTATTTGGATGAGAGGCCAAGAATCTAGAGCCACTTGACCCTGATCCTGACCACTGGTAACAAAAGATGCTCTTTAAGAATATATGAATGTAGCCAGGTTGTGGTGGACATCGCCTTTTAGTCCCAGCCACTTAGGAGGCAGTAGGCAGGAAGACTCGGTCACAGCTCCAGCTGTCACTCGAGCTAACTATGAAGCAGGCTGGCGCTACACAGTGAACCCTGTCTCAAAAATGCATATATATATTATATATATATTATTATAATATATATATCTATATAAATATGAACGTTTTTTGCTTAAGGACCCAAAGGGTGGCAGGAGAAATGGCTTGCCAGTTAAGAGCTCTGGCTGCTCTCCCAGAGGACCCAGGTTTGGTTCTCAGCACCCACATGGTAGCTAACAACGACCTCCAGTTCTAGGAATTCCAACACCATCTTCTGGCTTCTGTAGGCACTGCTGACATTGTGTATATGAGGGTTTTGCCTGCATGTATGTAAGTAATACATGCAGGCAAAACCCTCATATACATAAAATAAAAACAAATACCCCCCACTCCCCCCCCCAATGCACATAAAACTATCCCAATAAGACAAAGATGCTAAAGGTAACATGGAAGACTGTGATAAGGGATGCAGCAAATTCAATGTAGCAAAAAGCTTTGAAATCCAAGAAACAACACAGGAAGGCATGCAGGGTGCTCTGGTGAAGAAAGAAGGAAGTCAAGACTCAGCAGAGAGCAGAAGAGGAAGGACCTGTCCTGTCCGGCCTGCTGACCTAGAATGACCCTCAAATTCATCTCTCCTTCATTTACTCTTTCCCTGACTATATATTTCTGCATTGCTCACAGCATATCAGGTATTGTTTTAGCATCAGTGATGCAGCAGTAAACAGATTAAATATTTCTTTGACTATAAGCAGTTTATGTTCCAGATAGAGGGGGACAAACATTGATATATCTATATATTTACTCAGGGTCCAAAACCTTAACCTTACACCTACTTCCCACTCAACTCACTTCTCTAAGACCTCATCTACAACATCCTGTTAACCTCAGCATCAGAGGCTTGAAAAATTTATCAGGCAAAATTGAGAGCTTTACCTGTAGATAAGCAGACCTAACTGTGAGTGATAGATCAGCCTCTCTAGGCCTTGTGTTAGTTATGAAAGCCTAGTTCACTGTAAAATACACAGAAGTTTAGAGGTGGTACGTATGCTCATTGCAATGATTATTGCTCAACTACTTGTGAAGGTCAAACGTTAAGAGCAATGAAATGGGGCTATGCAGATGAACAACTCGCCTAGAAAAATTAAATAATAATTAGTCTGATGGTTAAATCATTCTTACTTGGAAACCATTTTAAGGGTTTCACATGATTTATCTCATCAATACTTTCTATTAGTCTTAGTAAGTACTAATATATTCATTTTCATAGATGGAAACTAAATTCTAGAGAAGTCAAGAAATGCACCTAAAGCAATAAGCTAACATGTTGTATTAATTTGACTCCAGAACTCTCATATATCACATTGTTCTGCCTCCCAGTTTTATTAGTTTCCTAAGGCTGCTCTAACAAAGTACCATAAACCAGGTGGCTTAAAACAAAAGAAATTTGTTGTCCCATTTGGAGGTGAGAAGCCTGAACTCAAGGTGTTCACAGAGCCATATTCTAGAATCTTCATCCCGGTTTCTGATGCTCTGCTGACCATGACTGATAATCCTAGATGTGAAGATAAACAGATCCATCTTTGCCTTCATCAGTTCAGAGCATTCTCCCTGTGTCTGTCTTTATATCGGTGTCTTGTTATAAGAACATCACTCATAGTGGATTGGGGGCCCACTCTACCCAAGTGTGACCTCATCTTAGCAAAGCACATCTGACACAATGGTGCTTCTAAATTAGGTCTCACTCTGAGGTACTGGGATTAGGACTTCAACATGTCTTGGAGAGGAGGGGAAGGAGTTCAACCCCATAACACTGATGAATGGGGTTAAGACATGAAGTAGGAGGGAGTTAGAAAAGATCAACAGGAAACAAGTCTCAATCCAATTCTGTCTTCACCATCAACTCGATACCTCACTTTGTGAGCTTCATTTTCTTCCTTTATAAAGGAAAAACATTGATTCTAGGAGTGTCTAACTTACTTTAAATTATGGCATTCTAATATCTCTTCTAAATAATTATAATGGAGCATATTTTTCATTAGGGGTGTTTTTTAAAATATCTACTTATAGTGATATTTTTTTAAAAAAATATCTACTTATAGTGATAACAGAGGAGATAAAAACTAGTCTAAGACAGCTTTAAGAAAGATGGTGAAATTTCTTTCTAAAGTTCTTGACTTGGGTTGCCCACTGGGAAGAGACTCCAGGAAAAGGGTAGATGTTGGAAAATAGAGAAATGGGCTGAATTTATGAATTATGACAGACAGTCAGAGTGGCCTACATATCTGAAAAGGCATGCTTGACAGTGCCAGGATGAAGTGTAGTCTAAAGTTTGATAATGATGATTCAGTACTGAGATGGTAAAGGCAGAATCATAGACTAGGATCTTCTGAACTTGAATCTGGGGGCTCTGGAAAATTCCACTTTACACTACCTATAAAGGCTTATGCTAAGGAGACATTTACTAAACATAGTGTAAGGGGCTAAATGTTCCTCATAGTCTCAGAGAGAAATCAGAATTCAGAGGTAGAGAAGGAACACTGTGTCTAAAGGCAGGATATTGGGCTGGAGAAATGCTGGATAGCTCTAGTGTCAATTTGACACAGCTAGAGGGAGCCTCAACTGGGAAATTTCTTCCATTGGACTGGCCTGTGGCCATGGCTGTGGGTGTTATTTCTTGATTGTTGAGTGATGTGGAAGGGCCCAGCCCACTGTAGGTGATGCCAACTGTAGCCAGGTGGTTTTGTATTGTATAAGAAAGCAGGCTGTGCATGGCCCAGGGGAGCAAGCCAATAAGCTGTGTTCCTCCATGGCCTGTGCTTCAGCTCCTGCCTCAGGTTCCAGTCACAATTGATTTCCTACCTTGGGCTCTGTAAGTGATGAACTGTGACCTCGGAGTTGTAAGATCAATAAACCCTTTCCTCCCCAAGTCCGTATTACTCGGAGTGTTTTGTCGCAGCAGTTGAAGGCAGACTAGAAGCAACAGGCACTTCTACAAAGGACCAGAATTTGGTTCTCAGCATCCCCCTCAAGGAGCAGTGCTCCTAACTGCCTCTAAGTCCAGCACTGGGGGATCCAGCGCCCTCTTCTGGCCTCCATGGGCCCTGCGTTCACATACACAACCACCACTATATGTACCTAATAAAAAAATAAAATACTTAAAGGTGGTATATGAAACACACAGAAGAAGTGTAAGTGAAGTTAGATGCCAAAGAGTTGGAGACATCCTGGGAGTCACTAGTCAGGCAAGCTTGAGGCAAATGGCTCTGAATATGCATCGTATATACTATAACAGTTAAGAGGAGGCAATTTATAATATATGTAGATTTTTAAAGCACCATTAACTCTTTTTAGAAAAAGAATAAAAACAAGGAGAAGAAAGAAATTTAAAGAGAGCTGGGAATGTTCTACTTTGGAGGCAGTTTTGTGGCTGAGTGGCCAACCCCAAAATTGATCAGGAGCCAGGTCAATGGGTTTAGTGTATGGCAAGAAGGAAGAAACAACAAAGATGGCTTTGTGCTAGAAACATGTATTAATTTATGTAGGAGAATAAAGTAGTAAGTCAAGTCAAATACATAAAATAGAGAGGTTAAAGAGTCATTGATTTGGGCATAGATTTTTAGAGGGAAAAATATTTAAATGTTTATAGTCATTTATACCATTCTAGAAAACATAAGAAGGAATGAGGGATTCATGTGATGAGGGAAACATTCATCAAGGGAAAGTATGAAACAGAAGTCCAAGGAATGAAATCTGGGGATGTCTACTTTCGTGATCAAAGGACAGAAATGAACCTTGAAAGGAGACCAGGACTTATTCAGAGATCACAGAATAAGCCAACTCTAAGCATGTTTACTGGCCCAAAGGCCAGAAGTTTGAACCTTTGATAGATAATAGTGTAACTGTGGAGCTGGCCCTGGAAGATATTGAAGAGAGTGGGTAAGAAAGAACATACAAGGAAGGCAAGATCTGACAAAAAGTGGCTTCTTCACACATCCTTGGCAGCTGGTATCCCTTCAACTCTGCTCTACTCCAGTCCATTCTGCCACATTTTCTGGCAAATCTATGCATGCCAGGCTGAACATTCTATAGGACTGCCCTATGCTTTTGGAACTACGATTTCCTATCCTATGCGTGTCACTCAATTGAAAAGGGCAGATTTAAGAGTTTTTGTCCTCTAAGGAAAGATGTCTCGAGAGGAAGGATGCAAAGTAAGAGTGGATCATTATTGCTTATCATGGATTACTAGGAAAGAGGTTTCAGAGAGAAGAGAAACTCAATGGACAGGAGTAGATACATGGACCAGGGAATATGTGCAAGAAAACCAGTTACAGAGCCAGGAAGGGAAGTAGAGAGAGCCTGCACATAAAGGAGACTGTCAGATGCCAGGAAAGCTCATTGCTGTCACCAACTCTAAGCATGTTTACTGGCCCAAAGGCCAGAAGTTTGAACCTTTGATAGATAATAGTGTAACTGTGGAGCTGGCCCTGGAAGATATTGAAGAGAGTGGGTAAGAAAGAACATACAAGGAAGGCAAGATCTGACAAAAAGTGGCTTCTTCACACATCCTTGGCAGCTGGTATCCCTTCAACTCTACTCCAGTCCATTCTGCCACATTTTCTGGCAAATCTATGCATGCCAGGCTGAACATTCTGTAGGACCGCCCTATGCTTTTGGAACTATGACTTCCTATCCTATGCACATCTCCAGCATCTGGACCCTGAGCTTCTGCACCTGCTTTACTGCTACCTACACTTGCGCACGCGCGCGCGCGCGCACACACACACACACACACACACACACACACTCGATCATAGCAAATACTTAATATATTAAGATTTTTAATTTCTCTCTTGGATTAGTTTTTCTGTTTGTTGTACTTTGTTCTTTTCCTGTTGTCCCCAGCTCCTTCTCTGCCTTCCCCCATTACTTTCAAAGACTAATCCTATGATTACCAGTTTGGGGCAATATATTTAATTGTCTCACAGTAGCATCCATTTCTGTATCACTAGCATCTTATAAAATGCATAGCACAGACATATTTCCCGACAAGTATTTATATATTGATTGAAAAAGAATGAGTACATGACTAAAAATGATGCACAGGAAAAAGAATGAAGAGAAAGTGAAGTATTAGGCTTCTTTTTCTTCAGTTGAAGGGGGTGGGTCTCTATGAGATAATTACAAATATTTTTTATCAAAGAAAGCAAAGCCATTTTCCCATAGGAAGAGCCATGCAGAAAGTCTCTGTGGAGTTTTAGAATGTGAAATTATCATCACTACTGTAACAGTAGTCACTCGATCACAGTGCCTCATCTGCCCCCATGGTAGGCATTTCTCACTCCATTGCTGTGGTTAAAGACTGAGGACTGTTTGTTTTTTCTGAACTCAAGCCCTTTCCACAGCTTCCCTCTCCCCAGCACATATAACTCCCACTCCTGGTACTTATTTAAGGAGGTTCCATTTCAAGCCATCTTTGCACTGGCAAAATGACACCTATGCAGGCCCTGGCTATCTCTAGTGGCAGCGCTAAGAATCCAGGTCACTACGTATGAGTAGCATGGGATGGACTACAATCAATGAAAGAAAGGGGAAGAAGAATTCAGGAGACAAACTGCTAAACTCCTCTTCTCCAATGCCTGAGATTTGGCAGCTGAAGACAGCTTCTCTGGATGTGAGGTCAGGTGCTAAGAGGTTCTCCAAAGTGCTCACTCTGGATTTGTATCTTTCTCTTTCCTTTTCTGTCTCCACTCTTACATCACCAAGACCATGCTTTCCAACACACTGTTAGCACCTAACACTTTGTCTAACAACCCATTGCTACAAAATGCGGACTAAACAATTTTTAAGAAATTGTCAAATATTAAATAAATTGTTTACTATTTTTTTTTTTTACATTGGGCTATGCTGGGTCCTGGGGGGAATAAAAGTTGCATAGAATAGTCAATTCAAAGAGAGGGGAGAGTGTCAAAGACTGGAACGTAAAGAGCCCAGCAAACAGTCCAAGGAATAGCAGTTTTCATTGTGGAGTCTCAAGAGGAGGTAATCAGAAACACATGGCTCTGCAGAGTATAAACATATTCTTCAAATAGCAGGGACTCCATTAGCAGAGCATATGTTGAGGAGATCTTCACCCATTGCCTGTTTATAATTGAATACGCTTCCTGTGTTATGCAATGTTAAGAAGTTAGGGTCCATAAAAATAGATCGATCCACTACTCCAGTGAAGACAATGTAACTGTGTTTATATATTAAGTTAGAATGATTTTATGACACGGCAGATTATAGATGATATTCAAACAACCAATGCTGAAAGAAAATCCAGAAGAATTGACAACAGCACATCTGCTTAACAAGGCACTTTGGAATGTATGCATGGAAAAGGGAATTAAAATTTGGCCAGAAAGGGGAGAGAACTTCCTTATGGAAAGTTGGCAGATCAGACACTGCGATCTCAACTGGTACAGAAAACAGCTTTAAACATGGACTCCAGTCCTAACGGTAAAGGTATGGAAGGCAAGGTTACCGTCTTCAAATATGTGCTAGAACAGTCTCTTCTGTTACTAAGCTGATAAAGTGCAAAAGGCCTTTTTCTTAAAAGCAATCACAGCCCCAAAGCCCGAGAAAAGTTTGCTGCTTGTCCGTCAATGAATGATAAGTCTGATTGGAGAAACATCCAGCTACCATCTTGTTTCTCAGTGTTTATCCCTGAAGACATTGCTATAAAAACTCAACCTTTTTTTTTTTTTAATATCTTCATTTGGAGATTAAGAGAGTTTTTTCTTCATTTTAACTCTATTTGCTCAGAAACAATTCATACACCCTAAACAAATGGTTAAACATTGAAATATATTGGTTGTGAAAGATTTTTAGTGATCTTGGTATGTTTTTAGTTCTGAATATCTGATCAGAATCAGTTAATTTTCCCTAGAAATCTGTATAGACACATATATACAGTACTGTGTATGAACTTTCTGTGGTTTAGAAATCTCTTATATATTCAAATACATATTTAAATCCATGAAATATCAGCCAAAGCCAGTGGTGGTAAGCATCTTTTAAACATCTTTAACATGAAGATAAATGGATTCAATGAAAGTGAAAATGAGTGTATTCAGTTAAGTCAAATAATTTGACTTGCCAGTACAAGTAATCCCAAATTTCGGGGCTGGAGAGATAGCCTAGCGGTTAAGAGCACCGACGCTCTTGCAGAGGACCCGGGTTCGATCCCCAGCACCCACATGGCGGCTGAGAACCGTCTGTAGCTCCAATTCCAGGAGAACTCCAGTTCCAGGGGAATCCGAGACCCTCTTCTGACCTCCGCGGCATTGCACGACACGGGTGCACAGACCTGCATGCAGACAGTACATTCATACACATACAAAAATAAAAAAAAATAAAAAAAATAAAGTAATCCCAAATTTCAAAATGGATAGATGGAAACAAAGCTACTCCAATAAAATATCTAAAAGCTATTTCTATGTCTTCAGGAACACCTAGCTACATAGTGTCCCATCAGTTATTTAATTAGTGACTTTTATAAGTAGCTATTTTTGAAATGATGTAGTGATCTCAATATATTGATCTCTATGTTGATTTCTCTCTCCATTTTAGATATATGAAAGAATGACCATTGCAAATGCATTATTACTTGATTTCCTTTTAGAAGATATATGACAAAGACAACTTATTTGTATCTGGTTTTAGTAAAGCTTTCATGACACCTTCTTTCTTAAGTACAGTGGCAAATGTTTGAAAATGCAGTTTTCATGTCTCCTGGGCTTCTGAACTATAATTTAGAATTTTGCTTTGTTTTAAATATTTAAGTCTTTGCATCATTTGAAAATGAAAATCATCATGTGTTTAGCATTTTTGGGGTTAAGAAAATTCTAGAGTGACTGTTTTTTACACCAGCAGCCAATAAGTTTCAGATGTTTTTGAAGGAGTTCTAAAGTTGAGATGGAATTTTCTGTGACAGCCTACAAACATAACAGTTAATGTGTGCTTAAACTACAAACAAAGCATCAATCTTGAAAAGTCAGGTAGGGAGGCAAAACAGGAGAATTAANTTTCTCTGTAGCTTCGGCTCTCCTGGAACTCACTATGTAGACCAGGCTGGCCTTGAACTCACAGAGATACTCCCGCCTCTGCCTCCCAAGACATCTTAAGCATAGGAATCTCCTAACACATAATGTGAATTTATCACTAAATAAATCTCCATTTATTCTTTAATTTTCTTAGCAGTGTTTTTTTATTTTCCCTGTAATACATTATACACCTTTGATCAGATTTATTCCTCAGTATTTCTTTTTTTTTTTTTTTTTTTTTTTGGTCTTTTCAAGACAGGGTCTCCCTGTAGCCCCAGCTGTCCTGGATCTCACTCTGTAGACCAGGCTGGCCTTGAACTCACAATGATTCGCCTGCCTCTGCCTCCCAAGTGCTAAGATTAAAGGTGTGTGCCACAACGCCCGGCTACAAAAAGTAGCTTTAAAATTCAATTCCATCCCTCATAAATTGGATGTGTCCAAGAAAAGAATAAAAGAGCAAAGAAGACATATAAATTAACAAAAAGATGCATTCTTCAGCTCTTTTATAGAATCTAAAGATTGATTCATACTTTTGGCTGAAGCTTCCTATAAAGGGGATTCTGCTTATAATATCTACTTTTGTTCCCTGTGTTCCTGAATCAATGTGATCCTTGATAACAAATGAAGACACTCACTTAAAAGTCTTCAAATGTTCTTTAACTTAATCTATTGTGATCTGTATAAATTCTTCAAGTTGTGGTCAATTGTGCAAATGTTGACCTTGCTTTTATTAAAGGATCTATCCTGTGGTAGCTACTAAGCAGACGGACTTCTATGGAGATGCAGCAAGGCATACACTTCCAGCTTTGTGGCCCACCTGAGTATCTTTCAGTGGCACCTTGTTTGTAAGTTAATGATACTCACTACTCATTTACCTGCCTACCTACCTGGGTTATGAATCAGAGATGAAGTAAATAAAATAGTTTGTAAGACAAAGTAGCCATGGTCCTGGAGATAGCTGTACTGATGATACCAATTGTTTTGGCATCCAAGAGGAAATTCTGTTCCAAGTAATAACCAGGCTCAGGAGGTCCCCTAAGTCTACTTAAGGATCCCTAGATTCTGCTATATACTATTTGAAGTGTCATAGAATTCAGTGCCTTTGGTTTTTTTGTATGCAGTTTTCTATATTTTTCTTTACACTTGATTCTTAAAAGGTCTGCATTTGGCTGGTAGGTATAAACATAGTGTGACATTAAAATAGAAATTCAATGTATCTTCTGGGTTTGTGTTTTTCCCTATACTTTACAAGTAAGGTAAGACAATTAACCTGTCTACTGAAAGTATAGAATGATCTCTGTTTCCCTTCTTCTTTGCTGTCGTCGTCGTTTATTTTTCAGACAGGGTCTAATGTAGCCCAGACTGGACTGAAGCTCACTATGTAGCCTAAGCTGCCCTAGATCTCCTGACCCTCCTCCCTCAGTCTCCTTAGTGCTGGGATTAGCCATGAGCCACCATCCCAAGCTTAAATGCATGGTTTTTTGAGATGCCTTTCTATATAACTCTAACAGACCTGAGACTCTTTAGGTACACCAGCTTAGCCTTGAACCTATGGATTCTCCTGCCTCTGCCTCCTGAGTATTTAGAGAATAGTTATGTCCACTATACTGGGCTTCTGTAAACATAAAATTGTGTGTCAATCATTTTAATGAAACTGATACTATTCCTTTAAATGCTTCAGAAATAGATGCATCTCTTTAGAAACACATCCACCAATTCAAAACTAATCTAGCAGATCATAAAGTGAAATTCTGGAGAATCTAAAACAGTTTGGGCACTCATTCTTCCCCCTGCCTTAAGTAGAGACACAGTTTCTCAGATTTTGAAACTTTGATTTTTGTTTCTGATTTATACATCTTCATACCTCTTAGATTTCTAATACTTTGGAAAGTACCTCATTTTGCTGAAACAAAGTGAAAGTGTGAAAGGTAAACTAAAATAAAGGCTGGAACTTGTGGAAGTAAATTTAAGAAGCAGCTTATGTAACGTTCCTCCCTGTTACCAGGTCACAGGGCTGTTTATGCTCTGGATCCCTTTCAGACCTCATGAAAGTTAATTTTAGTTTTGCAGAAAGAACCCAGAGGGGGACTGAAGACTTCCTCCACCAGCCTCACAGTCTTACCTTTCTGATTTCCTGGTCATTCCCGGAAAGAAGGAAGCACCGTTTGTCCAGAGGGCGTCCTTCCTCACATCTGCTAGCTTGAATTTGAGAGGCTGTGTGTGGCTCAGCCCCAGGGAGCCGGGCTGTCTTCGTCCCTCGGAGTGTCAGGGTTTGGTAGAACAGACAGATTGCCACTACCAAGCCCACCAAGAAGGGTCGGGGGCAAAGCCGCCGACGACAAAGGACCCTTGGACGACAGACCATGACCAGTTCAGCTTCACTTGGCCGTTGGCCACGTTGTTGGAAAAGTCATAACAGCGCTGTGTTGTCAGCATGAAAAACTACTCAACTGTCTTGTTTTTGCATAACTCCAGTCAAGTACACCCCATCTCCACTTGAGAACTTTCCGAAGGGTCCTGCCAAAGAGTCATGGGTCCCAGGAGTCTGAGGTGGCTCACAAGAACCCTTCCAAAAGTGACTGACCTGGGTTTTTAAAAAGATGTCAAAATCATAATAGCTGTAACTAATAATCCGAGTGCATCCCGGGCTTCCAAGTGTTGCTTCCGGTAATGTCTTATTTCCACTACATTCTTAAACTCTGGAGGTCAATTCTGTCTCAGCTTTCTCGGAAAAGAGAAAACGACTCCAAAGAGAACCTGGAATCTGAACGCAGCAGAAAACGCAGTAGGTTGAACCCCGAGAGCCTGTTGCACAGCTGGGCGCAGGCCAGGTTGCCCTAGAAGTTTCTCATTTTTCCTCCCCTTTTAAGGACGCCCTGCTTTTCAGCCTTTTATGTTTTTGAACGGCTTCCCTTCATTCCGTGTTAAATTGCCACTTTGCTGTCAGCATCCACAGCTTTTAACATAAAAAGGGAACGACAGTTTGAATGGACCTAGTTACTGTCGGAGTTCTGCTCGCATCTGCTTTCATTCGGTTTCAAGTTCAAAGTTCTGTGTACTTACTCAGTTTTCATCCTTTTAGCCAGAAAAAAATTTTTTTTCCATTATCCCCTAATGGACTGCTGATCAAAACCATGCGGAAGGAAACTCCCCGGCGCAGGACTCCACTTCATTTCATTAACACGCGCGCGCGCGCATACACACATACACACACACACACACACACACACACACACACACACACGCACCCGCAGACACGCGGAGACACGCGCGCGCCTGCTGCAGGCTGGGCCGGGAGCTGGGGGACTTCGGACATTGCGGCCACCCAGGCCGGAGCAGGGCGGAGCTAAGACCGGGACACCTCTGGCTTTGGGGGTAGATAGGGAGCCGTGCTGTGAGCTCTGCATCAGCAACGGCGGCCTCTGTGCACTGGGAGCCGCCGTTACTATTACCCCTGAAACGAGGTTGCCTATCCAGAGCCTCCGAGTTTAGAAACGTACTTGATGTCTGATCCTCTATGTAGCTGCATTTTCCTAATGCACCTCTAGAAAAACAAATGGCTCCTAGTCGATAGATGCCAAAGGTCGAGGAGCCGGACTCTTTAACTGGGAGATTCGTCACTCACGGGAATTGTGGTTACACTGAGGACAAGAGGGTCACAAGGACTGTCTGGACCGCAGAATAGGAAACTGTTGTACTCATCCAGCTAACACCATTCTCCACTTCAAGACCCAAGTCCTATGTATCAGTTATTACTGCTCCTTTCTGAATAGTGGGTCTCTAAAGCAAATAGCCTAATACCTTGGCTCCTAAAATGAGCTGATTGCTGTAGCTAGTGTTGGGGAGACCTTCTGGCCAGAAGCTCAACTTAATTCTATGCCGACCATGTTTCAGGCACCGTTTAGAAGGCACTTTTGCAAACTCCATCCCCCTTTACTGGGCAGCTGAGGGACCGACCATTATGGAGCACGCTGCTCCCTCTTCTGGTCCTTGCTGTGCAAAATCTGGGAAGGACTATTATACCCTCAGGAGGCCTTTTTCAAAGGCTTTGAACCGAAATCGTGTCTATAATTTAGTTCTAAACTGAACTTCTTATCGATGGTCGTTCTCCTGTGAGGCAGCACCCCTAGAATGAGCCCATTCCACTGGGACATTGTAGTTAGTTCCTTGCATTTTGCGAGGGGGAGCGCCCCCTAGAGGTGTCAAACTACTGTAGATTCAGAGAAATGGGCATTTCTTGCTTTCAAGAAACTTATTTTATAGGAGGTCTGCCTGGGACGCAAGAAATCCTGCATCAAGAAATAAACAATGAAAAGCTATCTTAGCACCTTAAGATAGGGGTTTTAGGGAATTATAGAATAAGCACGCACACTGAGACTAAACTAATTCCAAGTCCTTTTATGCCTCCTGTATAAAATGTTTAATACTATTTGATATATAAACTAAAAATCCACTATCATAACAAATGAAGGAATGAGGGGGAATTAATAAGGTTTTGAGATTTAGAAGTTGAGAGAGCTTGATGAAGAAATGACTAAACATGAGTGTTGCGTTGCATAGAGTTTGGGCAGATGCAATAGGATTTGAGAATTAATAGGAATTACTAGACCTCTAAACTGGAAGGGTTTCTATGGTGATGAAACCCAAAATGTGAAAAAGCTGTTTACTGGGTGATATGAGTTGAACAGGTAGTTAATATTAGAGCCAGAATTCTGAAAAATCAAAGTTTGAGGAAGGGAAGTTCATTTTTATTCAACTTCATTTTTATTCATCATTAGAGTGTTGAGTTAGATTACAGATGAAAGAGTAAAGTGCTACATAAAATGGCCTTTGGGTTGGGTGAAGGGAAAGACAACACCACAGAAAAATTTTTGGATAATGTCATAGCCCAACTTCAGTGAAGAGGAAACCAGATTATTCTGGTAAGTTGATGAATTCAATTCCCATAAAGGGATGTTGGAATAAGAAGGGGTTAGAGCCAGAAGTGGGAAAGAAAGCACAGCACCAAAGATGCCGGGACCCACCCATGAGCCTCATCAGGTTTTAGAGCAGACCCAGTGTGACCACGCATCATCACATTCACCAATCTTTATCACTTGTTCTGAACGACTGCTTTGGAATATTGAAGACCAGGCATTCCTCATTAGTAGGATAAACTCATCTCCTTTGAAGTGTTTGTTGACCTAGATGAGATAACTCATGGCCAACACCTGAGCACTCTGAACAGCTGACAGGTGAACCAGTGCTGATACACATCTCTTAGATGTTGGATCCCAAGGCTCAGTCCTCGTAGAACTTAGGTTGTGGTGCTGGGTGAGACCCGTGAGCAGATGGCTTTTAAATAGTAAGTCCTAGGGAACATCAAGGAATCAGAAGCAATTGCCAACACTATTCGTTCTCTTCCCTTCGTTCTTTGAGACATGGGCGGGGCAAGGGGACAGATGCTGGTTTGAGAGGATGAACATGTGAAAAATTACACTCGAGAATTTGTCATAACTGAGCTTAGACACACCCACATTGTTGAATTTAAAACCTGTCATAATAATTAGTACTGTTTAAATGCCTGTATATCTAATTGCTTGTGCTTCATCAGTAAGAGTAAAAGGTTATTCCTGGATAAACTGCCAACCCATGAAAGGAAACAGCCTGAACTGATCAGAGTCCAAAACTACATCTCCAGAGAAAGTAGACTATTTTGTTTCTTGCCCACTTGTGTCCCTTTTCTAAAGCCGAGGGAACAATCTGCAGAAGAGGGGGCGTGGTAGAATGTAAGGGCTACAATTGGGGTGAATTATGAAACTACAGAAATATAGATTGGACTCTTATTTGATCAACATGATTGTACATAAAAGCCCCTCCAGTTGGACAATGGGGGCCTCGGGCTGTATAAGTTTGTATAAGCAGAGCTGCTTGCAAATTGGTTTTACATGAAGGATGCTTGTATTCATTACTTATTACTTATTATTTAAAAAATCAAATAAAGCCGGGTGTGGTGGCGCATGCCTTTAATCCTAGCACTTGGGAGGCAGAGGCAGGCAGATCTTTGTGAGTTCAAGGCCAGTCTGGTCTACAGAGCAAATTCCAGGACAGCTGGGGCTACAGGGAGACCTTATCTTGAAAAGACCAAAAAATAAAATAAAATAAAATAAAAATAAAAAATAAAATAAAAATAATAAAAAAATTAAAAAGAAGGAAAAAATATCAGTGGATATATAAAAATACAAAATTAAAGGGAAAATGTGAACTCCTAAACATATCTTGGAATTAACATAGTTTATTTTCAGAGGTCATAATTTTGATATATATGTGACATATATATAGGCATATTTTGGAGCAATACAAATGGGACAGAACAATGATGACAAAAGGACTGGGTCAAAGAGCTGACTGAAACAGTTAACTTCTGCCCAAACAATAAACCTCTGCAGAGAAAACTTTAAAAAGATTGAGAAAAAGATGCAAGACATGTGTGGCAGAATGTGTGAACTGGGGTGGGTAGGGGGCATGGAAAGGGGAATGTGTCTAAGTTGGACTGAGAAATGATGTATGAAACACACAAAACATCAATAAAAATATTTTAGAAGAATGCAAACATTATACATTTTAATGGGTATGCATAATGTTTCTACATATGTATATATGTACCATATTTCAGGTTAAATCTACCTAGTGACTCAAATATTTATCATTTCTTTCATGTGAAAACATGGAAAATCCTTCCTTGGAGCTTTGGCAAACATACATGCATGATTTGTGTTCATTCGCCTTACTGTCTAATAGCCATCAGAAATTCTTGCTTCTATCTAACTATAACTCAGTGCTCACCTATCAAGCTCTCTATTCCTCCTCTCCGCTATCAGTCTCTAGCCACCTTAGTATTGATGAGCTCAATGATCCTACGTTACACAGGAGTGGGATCATACTTACCTTGTAGACTTACTTTCTCACTTAGTGATCTCCAGTTCCATCCATCATCTTTATTGTGGCTGACTAGTATGCATGCATACCTCATTTTCTTTACTCACTCATCAGTTGAAGAATGCTATAGATTTTATTTCTTGGCTGTTGTGAACAGTAAACATTGGAATTTGGGCTCCCTTTCAGCATACTATGTCTTGCCTTTGGAAATATACACAGGAGTGGGATTGCTTGGTTTTGAATTTTGGAGGAACCCACATAGGTTTACGCATGGTAGCTGTACTACTTTATGTTCTTATCAACACTCCACTTTCTCAGTGTGTTATTTTTGCTTTTGTGTAATGGCAATTCTAATTGGAGTGAGGTAGCATCAGCTTGCTGTGGCTTTACTTGTATTTTCCTTATATTAGAGATACTGAGCATTTCCCCACTATACTCTAGAGTGGTTTGTATGTCTTCTTTGGACAAATGCCTAAATGTGGCTCATTTTTTCAATTGGGGTGTTTTTCATTTTGTTTTTGCCTTTGAATTCTTTGACATCTTATGTATTAGACATCTTATGTATGTTTGAATGGAAGGCTAAGCAGAGCTGCCTTTGAAGGAGTCTGAACAGGGAATGATAAAGACAGAATACATTGGCAGAGAACACATGGGCTCAGTGATGGGAGAGGAGGGCCTGTCTCCAGTTGAATCAGGAAGCAGAGGCTTCTGGCCATGTGTCAAATCAGATGCTTTTGAATTTCCCTTTATAAAGTACTTTTCCACTAAATATTTTCACCCTTTAAAAGGAGCTATTTAGGGGGCCAGGCGTGGTGGCACATACCTTTCATCCTAGCACTTGGGAGGCAGAAGCAGGCACATCTTTGTGAGTTCAAGGCCAGCCTGGTCTACAGAGTGAGTTCCAGGACACCTGGGGCTACAGGGAGACCCTGTCTTGAAAAGACCAAAAAAAGACAGTAGAGTGGCAAACCTATGTTATAATTTCAAAGTCATATAGAATAATCTTCCTCCCCAACCTTTCCAACACACACGGCAGGAGAGGAGAGGGTCTTTCATTGTACATCTAGTTCCTTTTGGTTTGGAGTATGAACTGAAGGTACTTGAATACATAGTCAAATAATTATTTTATTTCAAGATTTTTTGTTTCTGTTTTTAAAAGTATTATATTTATTCCATGTGTATGAGTGTATTGCCTGCATGTATCTGTGTCATGCAATGCCTGCGGAGGTCAGAGAGGGCACTGGATCTGTTAGAACTGGAGTTAACAATGGTTGTTAGTCACCATGTGGGTGCTGGGAACCAAACCAGGTCCTTTGCAAGAGCAGCCAGTGCTCTTAACCACTGATTCATCTCTCCCCCCACCCTTTTTTGTTTATTTGTTTGCTTCATGGTGCTAGGGCTCAATGGCAGAGCCTTGAACATCCACCATTGAACAATAACTACAGCCCTTTGTTTTTTGAGACAGAATCTTACTATATAGTCTTTGCTGACATGGGGACTTCTTTTCTTTATGCTTTTATTGATGTTTTGTGTATTTCAGACATCATTTCTCAGTTCAGTTTAGATATATTCCCCTTTCCCTTCCCTCCACCCCACCCCAGACCATGCATTCTGCCATAACTATTGTACATCTTTCTCTCAGTTTTTTTTTATGTTTAGGAATTCACATTTTCCTCCTTTAATTTTATGTTACTCTAAAATATGCATATATACTTTCCACTCATATACAGTAATTACAGAGTCATAGAGTAAGTGGTGGATCAATTCTAGAGCCTGTTAAGATATTTACAACATAGTTGCTTTCATATAAACAGAAATATAACAATAATGTTGTTCAACTTGCCTTTCATCTGGGGATTTGGTGTTAGCATCCACAAATGAGAGAGACTATTTACTGCTTGTTTTTCTGGGACTGTGTTAGTTCACTTAGCACAACAGCTTCTAGTTCCATCCATTTTCCTGCAAAGTTCATGATGTCATCTTTCTTTACTGTTGAGTAGTACTCCATTGTGTAGATGTGCCACATTTTTCTCATCCACTCGTCAGTTGAGGGGCATTTGGGTTGGTTCCAGCTCTTCACTATTGTGAAGAGAGCTGCAAGAAACATGGATGAGCATGTATCTTTGCGGTAGGATGAGTCTTATGGGTATATACCCAAGAGTGGTATGGCTGGGTCAGGTAGTAGGCTAATTTTGAGTCTTTTACGGGTTCTCCACACTGCTTTCCATAATGTTTGTACAAGTTTACATTCCCACTAGCAGTGGATGAGTGTTCCCCTTTCCCCACAACCTCTCCAGCATTTGGTGTCTTTTGTGTTCTTGATCTTAGCCAGTTGTATTGGAGTGAGAGGATATCTCAGAGTGGTTTTAATTTGCATTTCCTTAATTATTAATGATGTTGAACACATTTAAAGATGCTTCTCAGCCGTCTTTAATCCCTCACTGGTGAAGTCTCTGTTCAGCTCTTTACTCCATCTTTTGAGTAGGTCATTTGTTTTCTTCTTTGTTTTTTGAGTAGTCTATATATTCTTGACATTAATGCTCTGTCAGATGAATCACTAGTGAAGATTTCTTCCCACTCTGTGGGTTTTCTCTTCACTTCCTTGATTGTTTCTTTCTCTGTACAGAAGCTTTTGAGCTTGATGAAGTCCCATTTGTCAACTGTTGATCTTATTTCCTGTGCAGCTGCTGTCTGATTTAGAAAGTATTTTCCTACACCTATGTCTTGTAGGTTGTTACCAACTTTTTCTTCTCTCACCTTCAGGGTTTCAGGTTTTATGTTGAGATCTTTGATCCACTTGGAGTTGATTTTTGTACAGGTTGAGAGGTAGGGGTTTAATTTTGTTCTTCTATAAATGGTGATCCAGTTTTGCCAGCACCATTTGCTGAAGATGCTATCCTTCCTCCATTGAGGTTTTTTTGCCCCTTTGTCAAATATGAGGTGGCTAAAATTGTATGAGCTCAAGTTTGGATCTTCAATTTTGTTCCATTGGTCAGGGGGTCTATTTTTGTGCCAGTACCAGGCTGTCTTTCTGACTATGGCCCTGTAGCTTGAAGTCTGGTAGAACCATTCCCCCTGTATTGCATTTTTCACACAGGGTTGCTTTAGCTATTCAGGGTCTTTTGTTTTTCCATATGAATTTAAGGATTTTCTTTCCAAGTCTGTGAAGAAGCTCATTGGGTTTTGATTGGGATTGCATTGAATCTGTATATCAATTTGGGTAAAATGGACATTTTTACTATATTAATTTTTCCAATCCATGAGCATGAGAGATCTTTCCATCTTTTGATGTCATTTTCAATCTCTTTCTTCAGGGGTTTAAAATTTTTGTTGTAGAGATATTGGTATCTTTGGTTAGGTTTGTTCCCAGGTATTTTGTTATTTTGGAGCCTATGTGAGTGAGAAGGTCTTCTTATATTCCTTCTCCACTTGTTTATTGTTGGTGTAAAGAAAGGCTACTGACTTTTCCAGGTTAATTTTGTATCACACCACTTCCAGAAGTTTTCTGGTGGAGTTTTTCGCATCCCTTAGGTTAACTATCATATTATCTGCAAAAAGGGATAGCTTAACTTCTTCTTTTCCAATTAGTACTCTTTTAATTTCCTTGCCAGGTTCCCACCTTTAAGGGAAATGATTCCAATTTTTCTCCATTTAGGATGATGTTGGCAGTAGGTTTGCTATATATGGCTTTGATCATGTTGAGGAATTTTTCCTTCAGTCCAATTCCCTCTAGGACTTTAAACATGAAGTGATGCTGGATCTTGTCAAAGGCTTTTTATGCATCAATTGTGATCATGTGGTTTGTCTTTCAGTCCATTTATGTGTTTTATATTTCTTGATTTACATATGTTGAACCATCCTGCATCACTGGTATGAATCCAACTTGATCATGATGAATGATATTTTTGATGTGGGTCTTTATGCGATTTGCAAGTATTTTGTTGAGAATTTTTGCATCTATGTTCATTAAGAGATTTACATTTTAACAACATAATTGTTGGTTATATATACATTGTCTGTTGGGCCTGGCCACAATCCACATGATGTTCTTCCCTCCTAGAACCAGGCTGGCAGCTTCACAAGGCAACAAGCTTCAGGGTTGTCTCCTGCATGCAGGCCAACAGTCCCTAGGTTTAGCTTGGGCAATGAAGGGGAAGGGGACTATGGGAAGTCACCCAAAGAATGAAATAAAAGAAATGGACTCAGAGAAACAGTCCGGGAGATAGACTGTTTTATTCATGCCAGCAGTGTGTTTATATACTAAAAGCTACTGTGCTATGGGCAAGGAAGTAGCATCAGGAAGAAGGGAAGGGCAAGCCACCTTGGCTCCCACCAGGGCGCTGCAGAGCTCCTGTTTGTGCAACCAGTAATCTAGAGGTGTTATATTTTGCTCAATACCTCAAGGGAAGGGGCCATCCAGTTCTGGAACTTTGCAGAGATGGGTGAGGCAGGAAAACACTCCAATATCCCTAACTCACAGAGCTATAGATAACCCACAGAGACAACTGAATGCCCATAGAGATATCAGATAACTCTTGGAAGTTTCTCTGGGACAGGGTCTGCAGTTCCTTACCTCAAGCCTGACAAAGTTTCATTCCTACAATTAGTGAGATGGGTCTATAGCTTTCTTTTTTGGTTGTATGTTTGCCTGGTTTTGGTATTAGGATGATGCTGGCTTCATAGAAGGAATCTGGGAGAATTCCCCCTTTTTGTATCCTTCTGAACAAATAGAATAGTAATGGTTTTAGGACTTCTTTAAATGTTTTATAGAATTCTGCTATGAATCTATCTGGGCCCGGGCTTTTTTTTAGTTGGGAGAGATTTTTTTTAGTACATCCTCAATTTCCTCAAATATTATGGGTGTGTTTAAACTGTAAATCATTTCCTGGTTAAGCTTTGTTGGTTCCCAGGGTTTCAAATATACATCCATTTCTCTTAGGTTTTCAAATTTAGTAGAGTATAGGCTTTTGAAGTATTCCCGTATGGTTTTCTTTGTTGTGATGTTTCCCCTTTCATCATGAATATTATTGATTTGGAGTTGCTCTTTCTTTCTTTCTTTCTTTTTTTGTTAACTGGGCTAGAAGTCTGTCTATTTTGTTTATCTTTTCAAAGAACTAGTTTTTGGATTCATTGATTCTATGTATTATTTTCTTTGTTTCTATTTCATTGATTTCTGCTCTGATTTTTGTAATTTCTTCCTGTCTTTTGGTTTAGGGTTCTTTTTCTTGCTGTCTTTCAAGTGTTTTTAGCTGCAGTGTTAGATCATTTACTTGTTTCCTTTCTGTTTTTTTTTTTTAATGTGGGCACTTAGGGCTATAAATTTCCCTCTTAAGACTGGTTTTGAAGTATACCACAAGTTTTNTTCCAGCTTGTTTCTTGGTACAATTTGCTTGGGACTATTTTTTTCCATCCTTTCACTCTAATGTGGTGTCTGCCCTTGAGGGCATGATGGGTTTCTTGTAAGCAGAATACAGATGGATTCTGTTCCTAAATCCCTCTCCCAGTCTATTGTCTTTTGGACTGGGGAGTTTAGGCCATTATCATTTAAGGTTATTATTGATTGACGATGGGTTGCTTCCTTTCATCTTATTTTTGTTTGCATTCTTGGTCTATGTTTGTTGATTACTCTATTATGCTTTTGTTGATTCCTCTCTCTCTTTAATTGCTTTAGGGATTGTTTGCTCCTTTCCTCTGTTCTTTGGATGCTTCAAGGATTTTCTGAAGTGTTGGTTTTCTTAGGCATATCTTTCCCTCTTGTTCATGACATGAAAGATTTTTTTCTTTCTCCTCCATTACTGACATTTTTTTGTGGTATAGTATTCTGGTTTGGCATCTAAAGTCCTTTAGACTGGGAATACTTTGGTCATGCTCTTCCTCTAGCTTATATTTGGGCTGAGAAGTCAGTTGTAATTTGGATGGATTTCCCCTTATATGAAACTTCTTGTTTCTTTTGTAGCCTTCAGATTTTGTCTTTGTTTGAGCATCTAAGTGTTTTAATTAATTATATGGTGTGGGGAGTTTCTTTTCTGGTCTTCTCTGTTTGATGTTCTATGTGCTCTTTGTTGATGGGGGTGGGGTGGGGGTTGGGGTGGGTTTCTACTTTGGCCTGTGTGCTGGTAGGCCCCCAAGGGTCAAGGCAGGTCCGCCTTGCCTCACTGGCAACTCAATGACTCTGTGTGCCTGTCTGGAGTCTAAGCTGGGATTTCCAGAGGTGGGTGGCAAACCCCCAAGGGTGAAAGCAGGTCTGCCTTTCCTCACTGGCACCTCACTGAGTCCATGTGCCTATCTGGAGTCCGAGCTGGGACTTCCGGGGGTGGATGGTGAGCCCTGCAAGGGTCAAGGCAGGTGTGCCTTGCCTCACCAGCATCTCACTGAGTCCGTGAGCCTGTCTGGAGTCTGAACTGGGACTTCCGGGGGTGGGTGGTGAGTCCCCCAAGAGTCAAGGCAGATCCACCTTGCCTCACCAGCACCTCACTGACTGTGCACCTGTCTGGAGTCCAAGCTGGGACTTCCGGGGGTGGGTGGTGAGTCCCCCAAGGGTCAAGGCAGATCCACCTTGCCTCACTGGCACCTCACTGACTGTGCGCCTGTCTGGAGTCCAAGCTGGGACTTCCAGTGGTGGGTGGTGAGTCCCCCCAGGGTCAAGGCAGGTCTGCCTTGCCTCACCAGCACCTCAGGGCCTTCTTATATAGCTCAGGCTGGCCTCAAGCTTTCAATCCTCCTATTTCAGCTTTGTAAGTGTGAGGTTATGAAGAATGTATTTTAAATGGATTGATTTAAAATATTTTTAAAAATTTCTTGATGTGTATGAGTATATTGCCTACATGTATGTAAGTGCACCTGTGTCATGCAATACCCTTGAAGGTAGGAAGAGGGTGCTCAATCTCAGAACTCCTGGAACTGGAGTTACTGATAGTTGTTAGCCACCATGTACATGCTGAGAACCAAATCCTGTTTCTCTGCAAGACCAGCCAGTACTTTTAAGCACTGAGCCATGTCCCCCAGTCCTGGGGTTAATTTGTTTAAACTGGAGGATAAAAATATCTGGAACAAAGAAGATTCCAGTATTGACCAAAGACTTTGGGCAAGTAATACACCTGTCATTCTTAGTAATGTACCTGTCATAAACTAGAGGCTTCCTGTTCAACAGGACAGCTCAAAGGTTACCTGATATTCCCAAAGTTTGTTTCTAGAGAGACATTTCAATATGAACTTCCTCTCTTCAGATGCTGGGCCTTACTGGTTTCCTTCAGGGGACAGCTTCTCTTCAAGAAGGGCCTTGATCAGATGGCATAAAATCTGGCTGCACCTACTCAAGGTGGTGCTGTGAGTCAAGTCCCAGAAATGCTGCCGGAAGTGCTGGGTGCCTAGAAAATCTGACTGCCTTCTCAGCTCCTACCATGACACATGAAATATTCATTCTAGAACTTTCCTAATAAGCTTTGAACATAAGTTGGTGGTTTTAAGCCATGTGCCATATATTGAATTCTCTATCCTTCAAAGGCATCATGCTAGGTGCTATGGAAAACACAAGCCATGTGACAAGTACTATAAGTATAAGTGACTGAAATATGACAAGCACAGAGCAGGGTGATATAAGAGCACTAAAATCTGTACATTTCTCACTCACATAACTGTCCATCGTTTCTCAGTTTCCACTAAGACATTTGGCGTCTTTTCATAGACTAAACTCTTAAATATGAAATAGCCACTGAGTCCACTGAATCTCACTAAAAAAGAAGGGAGGGCATGGATGTTGGCTCAGGAGGTCTCTTAGGAGTAGACCTTCAAATTAGCATGTCACTGTATTGATCAGAGCCTAACTCATGGACCTACCTGCTTGAAATTGAGCTAAGAAGTGTGATTTATCAACAAGCCCAAGAGAAAAAGGAAACACACAGCTGAGCTGGAGATATGTCAAGTGCTATGGAGAAACAAAACAGAAAATTTACATCTTTGGGGAGGTTGTATAGAAACCTTCAGAAATATGGCCACTTCTCAGCTGGTCCCAATAATTTCAACTGCTGCCAAAGGGAAACTAGATTTTTATGTCCTAATGGAGAGCCACTAGGATAAAGTTGGACAAGCACTAGGAACAGATCAAGGATGGTTTTAGTAATTTTCAGATTGGAATCTATTTAGTCTTTATCAGCATCCAAGAAGTTTCTGAATGGAGACTGTGGCTGTCAGGGCAGGAGGAACCCAGCAACAATGCTCTGCTACCACTTAACTGTAAACACACAAAATAAGGCCTCCTCTCTATCTCAGGTGGAAGAAAAATGACACGAGTCAAGGTCTTGTGATTAGTCTGAGTGATGCAAAATATATAGACAATTGAAGAGAAGTGTTTATGTGGAATGCCATATTCTTTCCACATTATTTGTCCCCCAGGAAGCAGATGCTATGCTCAGCTAAAATACATTAAATTGCTTTCATTAGGTATTATGAACAAAGTTTTCTACTTTTGGAACATGATTCTGTGTGGGGATTAAGAATGTGTATCCTTAAAGGAGGAAAATGTGAATTCCTAAACATAAAAAAAAAAAAAAAAGACTGAGAGAAAGATGCAGGACAGTTATGGCAGAGTGCATGATCTGGGGTGGGGTGGGGGGAAGGGAAAGGGGAATATGTCTAATTTGAACTGAGAAATGATGTCTAAAATGCACAAAACATCAATAAAAGCATTATAAAAAAAGAATGTGTATCCTTTCTTTTAAACTGAACAGCTTTCATCCATTATCATTTACAGAGACACATACCTTTAATCTCTGCACCTGGGAAGCATAGGTAGGCAGATCTCTTGTGAGGTTAAGGTCAGTTTGGTCTACATAGCGAGTTACAGGCTACTTGGGGCTATTAGTAAATGAGACCGACCCTAAAACTGTTCTGCATTTTTCTGCAAAGCCGAATTCAGTCAACACTTAAAAGTGCTTTAACGTGGAAACTCAAGAAATGTATGCACTGGTTGAAATGTAAATTATTCTTAGAACACTTTCAGTGGGAGTTGCATTGCACTTTTAGTGCCTTAATTTGAGAGCATTATTTTACTGCCATAAATACATTATTTTATTTATCTTTTGGGGGCAGGATCTCCCAGTAGCCCCAGCTGTCCTGGAACTCACTATGTAGACTAGGCTGGCTTTGAACTCACAGAGATCCACCTGCCTCTGCCTCTGCTGGGATTAAAGGTGTGTGTCACCACACCTGGCTTATTGTTTATTTTTTAACCAAATACCTCCTCAGTAGTTTATAATGGCTCTGCAGTAATATGTATCAAATAAGCACTGGAAAAACTGATCATCTCTAGAGTGGTATGCATGTTTAAAGTGGTATTGAAAGCCACACTGATGAATATGTAATAATAAACATATCTGTTATTAATATGCCGATGACTCTGTACTCATTTAATGAGAAATAAAAGTAATTTATGGATGCTTTTAATATTAACTACTATGGTGTTTTCTCGTGGCTTGACTGAATAAACAGCAAACTGCAAATTCTTATGTATCTGTATACAAATGTTTCCTAATTTCATGACTATATTAAAATTATTTTTAAAAGATTAAAAAAAAGTGCTTTAACTGTCTTCCAATTCAACTTGCTTCTCTTGGAATCACTATGTGGAATTACTTTTTGTTCAAGCTATGGACTTCAATAGAACTTTTTTCAATTTAAAAAAATGCTCTATTTTTATTTGTGTATGAGTGTATTGCCTGCACATATGTAAGTGCACCCATACCAAGCAATGCCTGTGGAGGTGAGAAGAGGGTGTCAGATTCCCCTGGAACTGGAGTTACTATGCTTGTTAGCCACCATGTGGGTGCTAGAAATCAAACCTGGGTCCTCTACAAGAGCAGCCAGTGCTGTTAGGCTGAGCCATCCTACAGCCCTCAAATTTAATAGAATTTCACTGGATTTAATTTCTCTCAGAGAAGGTTTTCTTCTTCCTTTCCAGTGGTTCTGCACCTGGAATGTTGACTGGTGATAAATGATAAAGGTCTGAGGATCATGTGAAAAGAAGGTCATAGTGTAATACAGGGCTCCCCTCTTTCTTAGCACCCACCTAAGTTACACATGAGGCGAAATGCTGCAGGACTTCTTCACATTGACACTTTCTTCATTTTTAAATTTTTTAAAAATATTATTTTTATGTGTATAAGTGTACCTGTGTCAGGCAAAGCCCCGGAAGGCCAGAAGAGGGTGTCAGAAGAGGGTGTCAGATTCCCCTGGAACTGGAGTTATGGATGGTTGTTAGCAACCATGTGGGTGCTGGGAATTGAACCCTTGTCCTCTCCAAGAGCAGTCAATGCTCTTCACCACTGAACCATTTCACCAGCCTCCATTTTTTATTTTTATTTTTTGTTCTTTTTGAGACAGAGTTTCCCTTCAGTCCCAGCTGGCCTGGAGCTCACTATGTAGACCAGACTGGCCTTGAATTCACCGAATGCTGGGATTAAAGGCATGCGCCACCACACCCAGCCTTTTTTGTTTCTTAAACTGGCCTATCTTGCAACCTGCACATTTCTAGGTGAACATCTGTCAGATGGATCAGTTTCCAAATCAAATATGTTTGATTTTAGATGAGCCTCTGGGAGTGGTGCCTGCCCCTATGTGAACACTCAGTACTGCCTTTTAAAATGAGACATCTGCTTGGTTCACAAGTTTCAATTGGTCTCTTTACTTCCCATAATACCCTCTCTTTATAGCCATTTAAAATATTTATTTTTAATATTTTAAAGCTATGTGTATTTGTCACATAGTTTTAAAATGTCAAAGTTTTTAAAATATTGAGTGCAGGTGCCCACAGAAGTCAGATGTGTTCCCTCCTGAGCTGGAGTTACAGGTGGTTGGGAGCTGCTTGACCTGGGTGCTGGGAACTGGACTTGGGCCCTCTACAAGAGCAGCTCACTCAAGAGCAGTTAACTCTGAGCCATCTCTCCAGCCCTCCTTATAGATAGGCATTTTGAAGTACGCTAGTACCAAATTTTTTGCCTCACGTGTGTGCTGCACTTTGTGTGTGTCAATGTCCCTGGCAGAGTGTGAGCTACTTCATGTGGAAAGCTATTTTGCCCATCTCTGAGCCCCTATTGTATCAGTGTCTACCAGCATGTGACTGTTTACTGATTGACATATTTTACATTACTATATTTGGCAGTTTCCAGAGACATTTTCCATAGTCACGACTGGTGCTAGAGCATTTGTGACACAGATGCCACTGACTTCTAGTACACTACAGTCCAGTGTTGCCAACCCTGCCCTCCAATGAGCAGGGCAGCCCCAGAACAGTTACTGGCAGAAAATGTCAGAAGTTCTGAGGCTAACTTCAAACTTAACTGAAGGGATGGTTGTTGCAGTTTCCACTAGTGGCTGTCTAAATTTATCTGTTACTTTGTTGGGACAGTGAGTACACCAGCAGAGACATGGTCAGGTTCCTCAGGATTTAACAACTTCCTAGGCCATTAATTATACAGCTCCCTCCACCCCCAGATAATTATGGACATGTGGTTTCCTTTAAGCCTAATGTCTTTCACATTTGCATCCTTTAGAAGATTACACATAAGCTGGGCGTGGTAGTACATGTCTGTAATACCAGCACTGGGGGGAGGGGGGGCTGCAGCAGGAGGCTCGCCACAGTCTGGGCCACTGAGTTCCAGGTTAGCCTGAGCTACAGAAGGAGACCTTGTCTCAAAACACCAAAAAATATGTTAAAATATTTATTTTCTTCTTTTTTTTTAATTTTATTTATTTCCATATGTGTATGAATGTATTGTCTGCATGCAAGTCTGTGCACCCATGACGTGCAATGCCGCGGAGGTCAGAAGAGGGCGTCGGACTCCCGTGGAACTGGAGTTCTCCTGGAATTGGAGTTTCAGACGGCTCTCGGCCGCCATGTGGGTGCTGGGGATCAAACCCGGGTCCTCTGCAAGAGCGGTCGGCGCTCTTAACCGCTAGGCCATCGCTCCTTATATAGATACTCATTTACACAGATGTCTATGATGGGTAGGGAGAAGGGAAAGAAACACTTCATAAGTAGGCACCCAGGACAACAGTCAATGAGTGATACTACATCCTTTTCTTCAGAGTAGTTGTCACACTGGCACAGAGCCAGAATTTGTTTTCAACAGTTTAATAATATAGGAAGTATTAATCAATTTAGCTCTTGTTATTTCAAAGAATTAAATTACATTCTTTGAAATCTCTTTTCTCTATAGATCTGAAACCACAGTACTTTTTAAAGCCAGTCACGCAATTTGGATTTTCTTTCTTCAGTCTTTATTTCCTTTTCTCCCTCTCCCTTGCCATCTTTTTCTTTTATGTAATTCAAGAATCCACTTCCATTTTCTGAAAATAAAAAGTATTTCAAAATTTTCATAGCAGCAAATTCCTCCTCGTCAAAGTAGATGTGGGAAGAGGGCATTATCTGTGGCATTCATGTAAGTAATCTGGTGGAAAAAGGCAAGGCCAGTCTTTGAATGTGGCTTCCGTCACGTGTCAAGAGTGTAAAGGTTCCTTCCATTTCTGATCCAAACCATACGATCAATATGCTTAATTATTTTCTTTTTAACAGAAAACTGAACTTCCCTTTAAAACACTTGCAAATGTCAACCATAGGGAAAGTGAATGTGTTGGTGCACAAGTGGAAAGTGTATAGAAATCTATCTTTATAAACAATCCCTCAGACTCAAGAAAATGATTAGTTCCATTCCGGATCAAAGTATAGGTGCTTTAAGAATAGGAACATAAGCCGGGCATGGTGGCGCACGCCTTTAATTCTAGCACTTGGGAGGCAGAGGCAGGCGGATCTTTGTGAGTTCAAGGCCAGCCTGGTCTACAGAGCGAGTTCCAGGACAGCTGGGGCTACAGGGAGACCCTTTGTCTTGAAAAGAACAAAAAAAAAAAAAAAAAAAAAAAAAAAAAAAAAAAAAGAATAGGAACATAAATTTTGATGGGGTATTCTGAGGAAAACAAACAAAAACCTACTAACCAGCTCTTAGCAGACCTCTTGTATTCTTGTATTCACATTTGGTGCTATGTAGCATTTCTGGTTGGCCCACTGCATCACATTTAACAAGTATACCCTTTTCCTGTCACTTGGCACCTATTGCAAATTGTCCTTATTTTAACATTCCAGCATACAGCCTATTGATTGGAGCAGATTAGAAATGCAAGAAGCATTAAATCATAGCCATTATTTTTCCCCTGCTACTGCATTAAGGTTTTGAATTTTTAAATGAGTTCATCTTTAAAGCTAGCGAGCACACAGCTTCCTAAGCAGTCATTCTTAGTCACTAACAAGGCCTAGCAGGTGTAGGGGATAGGAAGGAGAGCATGCCAACAGGTATACACACTCCCATCCTCGATGTACCCTGGCTCCATGTGCCAGCCAATCTAGACTCCTAATCAAGCAGCAGGAAAGTGAAAACTAACTTTCTAGCTTCCTTTGTTAGGAGTAAAAAAAGTAAAAACGAACAGTGGATTAATTAAAAATATGCCTGGGAAGAATATATTGAGAAATTATTAAATTTCTTTCAAGTAAGTTTTTTTTTTTTAGCATACCTAGGCTTTTAAGAAATAGTTAAAATATTAACTTACAAAGTATACACAACTTACTACATTACAGTACAAACAGACAGAAAGGGGTATATTTCTTCCTTATGTCAAGCTTCAATTAAAAACAAAAATCTGGTCTGTTCATCTTTAAATTAACTTTAACAATACTAGGTCAAAATCACAACTTGATTCTGCAATTTATATTCTTACCTAAATGAGGAAACCTAAAGATCTTGACTAGCAATTCTAACTTGCTGTTCAATAACTCAGCCTAAGGCCTGCGAGATGGCTCAGAGGAGAAAGACAATTGCCTACAAGCCTGGGGCCCTGAGTTCAAGCCTCAGAAACCATCGTAAAGCTGAAGGACAGAAGTGACTCCACAAAACTATCCTCTATCTCTACATGCACACCGAGGTACATGTGCCCACAAACACATATCACACATATCACACACAGACACAAAGACAACCCCCCCACACACAAACACTAAAAAATTTATGGTGACAATCCACCTTACATTTAACATGTAGCAATTTCCAAATTACAGACCGATTTGAAGTCATCCCTGTTTCTAATCGAAGTTTAGCAATGATTTCATTAACCTATTAATCGTAATTACGGTTAACCAACAGTGGGTAAGTATTCTCCCCACTACCATAAACTATCCCTTGGTGGAACAAAATGCTCTTCATAAACCAATGGCTTAGGTTCTGGGTTCTTTCAGACAATGATCTACCTACCACAGGCCACACAGATCACTGGTTCCCAGAATGCATGTACACATGGTCTCTAGGACCCAGTTCAGACAGTTCATCCTTGGGTCTCCTTCCCTGTAGCAATAATTTCCCCTCCCTCCCCATGCTCCCACAGTGCTTTTTACATTCACAGACCCATTTACCAAATGTCACATTATTTGCCAGCATGTCAGCTTCCCCATCTTCTCTCACTGACATACACATACAGGCCTTAATGTTATGTATTCTTAGTATCTGGAATACATTATAGTGATAAAACATTTTTTGAGTATACTTTTGTCTTTAAAAGGCCATGTGCTGGGCTGGAGGGATGGCCTAGCGGTTAAGAGCGCCGACCGCTCTTGCAGAGGACCTGGGTTCGATCCCCAGCACCCACATGGCGGCTGAGAACCGTCTGCGACTCCGGTTCCAGGAGAACTCCAGTTCCAGGGGAATCCGAGACCCTCTTCTGACCTCCGCGGCATCGCACGACACGGGTGCACAGACCTGCATGCAGACAATACATTCATACATATAAAAATAAAAGTATTAATCAATTTAGCTCTTGTTATTTCAAAGAATTAAATTACATTCTTTGAAATCTCTTTTCTCTATAGATCTGAAACCACAGTACTTTTTAAAGCCAGTCACGCCATTTGGATTTTCTTTCTTCAGTCTTTATTTCCTTTTCTCCCTCTCCCTTGCCATCTTTTTCTTATGTAATTCAAGAATCCCACTTCCATTTTCTGAAAATAAAAAGTATTTCAAAATTTTCATAGCAGCAAATTCCTCCTCGTCAAAGTAGATGTGGGAAGAGGGCATTATCTGTGGCATTCATGTAAGTAATCTGGTGGAAAAAGGCAAGGCCAGTCTTTGAATGTGGCTTCAGTCACGTGTCAAGAGTGTAAAGGTTCCTTCCATTTCTGATCCAAACCATACGATCAATATGCTTAATTATTTTCTTTTTAACAGAAAAACTGAACTTCCCTTTAAAACACTTGCAAATGTCAACCATAGGGAAAGTGAATGTGTTGGTGCACAAGTGGAAAGTGTATAGAAATCTATCTTTATAAACAATCCCTCAGACTCAAGAAAATGATTAGTTCCATTCCGGATCAAAGTATAGGTGCTTTAAGAATAGGAACATAAGCCGGGCATTGTGGCGCACGCCTTTAATTCCTAGCACTTGGGAGGCAGAGGCAGAGCGATCTTTGTGAGTTAAAGGCCAGCCTGGTCTACAGAGCGAGTTCCAGGACAGCTGGGCTACAGGGAGACCCTGTCTCGAAAAAACAAAAAAAAAAAAAAAAAAAAGAATAAAAAAAAAAAAAAAAAAAAAAATAAATTTGAGGGGTATTGAGGAAAACAAACAAAACCTACTAACCAGCTCTTAGCAGACCTCTTGTATTCTTGTATTCACATTTGGTGCTATGTAGCATTTCTGGTTGGCCCACTGCATCACATTTAACAAGTATACCCTTTTCCTGTCACTTGGCACCTATTGCAAATTGTCCTTATTTTAACATTCCAGCATACAGCCTATTGATTGGAGCAGATTAGAAATGCAAGAAGCATTAAATCATAGCCATTATTTTTCCCCTGCTACTGCATTAAGGTTTTGAATTTTTAAATGAGTTCATCTTTAAAGCTAGCGAGCACACAGCTTCCTAAGCAGTCATTCTTAGTCACTAACAAGGCCTAGCAGGTGTAGGGGATAGGAAGGAGAGCATGCCAACAGGCATACACACTCCCATCCTCGATGTACCCTGGCTCCATGTGCCAGCCAATCTAGACTCCTAATCAAGCAGCAGGAAAGTGAAAACTAACTTTCTAGCTTCCTTTGTTAGGAGTAAAAAAAGTAAAAACGAACAGTGGATTAATTAAAAATATGCCTGGGAAGAATATATTGAGAAATTATTAAATTTCTTTCAAGTAAGTTTTTTTTTTTTTAGCATACCTAGGCTTTTAAGAAATAGTTAAAATATTAACTTACAAAGTATACACAACTTACTACATTACAGTACAAACAGACAGAAAGGGGTATATTTCTTCCTTATGTCAAGCTTCAATTAAAAACAAAAAATCTGGTCTGTTCATCTTTAAATTAACTTTAACAATACTAGGTCAAAAATCACAACTTGATTCTGCAATTTATATTCTTACCTAAATGAGGAAACCTAAAGATCTTGACTAGCAATTCTAACTTGCTGTTCAATAACTCAGCCTAAGGCCTGCGAGATGGCTCAGAGGAGAAAGACAATTGCCTACAAGCCTGGGGCCCTGAGTTCAAGCCTCAGAAACCATCGTAAAGCTGAAGGACAGAAGTGACTCCACAAAACTATCCTCTATCTCTACATGCACACCGAGGTACATGTGCCCACAAACACATATCACACATATTCACACACAGACACAAAGACAACCCCCCCACACAAACAAAAAAATTTATGGTGACAATCCACCTTACACTTTAACATGTAGCAATTTCCAAATTACAGACCGATTTGAAGTCATCCCTGTTTCTAATCGAAGTTTAGCAATGATTTCATTAACCTATTAATCGTAATTACGGTTAACCAACAGTGGGTAAGTATTCTCCCCACTACCATAAACTATCCCTTGGTGGAACAAAATGCTCTTCATAAACCAATGGCTTAGGTTCTGGGTTCTTTCAGACAATGATCTACCTACCACAGGCCACACAGATCACTGGTTCCCAGAATGCATGTACACATGGTCTCTAGGACCCAGTTCAGACAGTTCATCCTTGGGTCTCCTTCCCTGTTAGCAATAATTTCCCCTCCCTCCCCATGCTCCCACAGTGCTTTTTACATTCACAGACCCATTTACCAAATGTCACATTATTGCCAGCATGTCAGCTTCCCCATCTTCTCTCACTGACATACACATACAGGCCTTAATGTTATGTATTCTTAGTATCTGGAATACATTATAGTGATAAAACATTTTTTGAGTATACACTTTTTTTTTTTTTTTTTTTTTTTTTTTCTGGTCTTTCGAGACGGGTCTTCCCTGTAGTCCCAGCTGTGTCCTTGGAACTCACTCACTCTGTAGACCAGGCTGGCCTTGAACTCACAAAGATCCGCCTGCCTCTGCCTCCCAAGTGCTAGGATTAAAGGCGTGCGCCACCACGCCCGGCGAGTATACTTTTGTCTTTAAAAGGCCATGTGCTAAACTATTTTTTGATGTGAAAAAGAAAACTTTGCAATATCTACATATCCAAGTATCTTGCTTCTTATCCAAGTTTAGTAGACACTGATTTATCCAAGATTAAAGTTAACAGGATCGAGAAGACCATTTCTAAGATTCAGGAGCCAAGGGCCAAAATTACATCAACATCAAGGTAACATCATTGAAAACCTAAAATACATGATTTGCTTTAATGAAGGAAAGAACCAAAAACATGACTGCCCTTAAGAAAATAATTATTATACGGTTATCAAACACTCAGCTTCATGTAGGCATTTAATTAAGCCATTTATTGCTTCAACTATGTCACCATGAACATTTAAATACACACTCCACAGCAGTAAGGCCTCATTTTTTTTTCACCACCTATAGACTGTGAACTCACATTTGGACCTTTTGTCCTACCAACTGTTATAAGAGTTTTGCACAACAAAGACTCTGAATGTCCTTGGTGTGTAAATATAACAAAGAATATTAATTGCTTGCCATTTTTTCTTTAACGAGGTAGCTCCATGGCCATATATATATATAATATATATATATGTATAAACATATACACATATACACAGGCAAATAATTTAGAACAGGTTTCATTCATTACTAACCATTTAACATAAAATTTTGGTTTACTTCTTTATATATGAATCATATAGTAGTCAATGTTTGAGTTCAAAACTTACCATGGTGTTTTCAGTGACTTGGTAAGAAGTGGAATTAAGAAATCATATGGAGCTACAGCAGCTGAACATAAGGATGCTCCTGACTCAAGACAAGGAACTTCCTCTTAAACTACGGCTGTGAGCAAGATTTCCTTTGACCAATTCTCACAAAGCAAGTTAGTTTGGAAAAGTCACACTGTGTAACTATAGGATGTAAAGGATTTTCATCTGAGTGTCTCCAGGTGGTATACCTTAGCTAACTTAATTCATAAAGGCTTATGAAATCTCCATGAAAATACTATTATGAAATTGTAGCCTCCATGATAGCATGAACTCCTCATCACCCATGGATGAACTGGTCTTTGGGGACTGGCCCAGTTATGAAGTCAGTCTGTGGCAGCTCAGCTTCACAGGATCTCAGAGCTGGAAGAGGCTCTTGAACTCTATCCAATTCCCACCCTCTGGGTAGCATTACATAGATTTTACAAACTGCTATTTGAATAAATTCTACAAGGTCCAGATTTCATTAAAGCACATATCTGATGGAGTTTGTACATTTCAATATAAAGGAAACATATAACTATCTTTGAAGTTTCAAGGATTTTTCCAGTTATAAGACAACATATTTTAAATAAAACTCCCACTATGTAAAATGTATCTTTTAAATAGCACTGATAGAATAAAACGTTAGGAGTTCTTTGGAAACACTCTGCAACCACCATTACCCTGGTTTCATGAAGCCCAGGGTGACCGAAAATCTGAATTAACCACCATCTCATTATGTCATAGAATTAAAAACCACTGAATTCTAGACTCCACTCCAGAGGTCTCTTCACTCTGGCTGGCCACAGGGCCTCCAATCCAAAGGTCTATAGGCATGAATATCATTTCATCTGCTGTAATTAGGCTTCTTTTATATTCCTTAGAATGAAGGCAAAGCCAAGAAATAATCCAGATACATTAATACTTCAAATTTACATAAAAATGTCTTTCCCTTATTCTCATAACACAACTTCCAGCCACTATTATAGAGATCATAGATTACACAGCATTAGATATCCTGGGCCGTTGTCTTTTAGATTATGAGAACTAGAAAATAACTGCAGTTAAGAAATTTTCATAATGAAGTACATAAAGTATAAATACAAATAACTTTTTTAAAAACTTTATTTTAACACCTAATACAATTCCAATTTTAAGGATTACTTGCACAAAAAAATAAACACATTTGGTATAAAAATGTATCACTTTAACGCCCTTCCCCATAGCCCCGCCCCACCCTCTTGAGCTGCACTCTATCTGGATGCAGAAACATATAAAGACTAGTGGCACAAATCAGTTTCACCTACAGGAGTTTCTGTTTATGTACCCAGGTACTCTAGAGGACACCAGCCCACTTTATCACATGAACCAATTCCTTCAGTCTGCTGAATCAGTTTCACAAAGAAACAAAGATTATTATTATAAAGGCATCTTAAAAACCATTATCTTAAATCCTTTATAGAAGGACTGACTTTTTTGCAACCATTTATATACAGTGTAACATAACAGCTCTGGAGTACAGTACATGCAGCAGAATATACCTGTTGAATATAAAATACTTTTCTTAAAATCTTCATCGTTGGAATTCTTTGAAGTCTAAATTATAGAATGCCCATTACTTTGAGAAAATGGTTGAGAAGTACAAATGTCTGCATATGTTGGCCACAGAAATAATCCAAGGCTAACTGGAATAAATTCATAGCACACCAGGAGTGCATAAATAATTTACTTACATTATTAAAATACAACTCATAAAATTCAAGTTCAAGGTCTTACAGGATTGTCTATGGAAATCCTTTAAGTGGCTGCCTGGAAATGAGTTGTGTCTTCTTTCTGTGTCTTACTTTTTAGAGTCCTGTATAAAATGTCAACCTGAAGTTCTTCTGCCCCAGCAAAGCGGTGCTCTATTTGTGTCGACTGCCTCTTCTCTTCATGGCGGCGGTGCACTGTGGACAGTACCACTTCCCTTTTGGTGCTTCTGTCAAGCCAACACACCCATAGTGGAACCACTCTATTGGGCACTAGAAAGAAAGAAAGAAAGACAGAAAAAAAAAGTTTGGTACTTCTAGAGAGCAGTATATTAAAACATGCTCAAGAGATTGAATATTTCATTTAACCCAAATCAGATTGTGGCATCTGGATTCCTGGGTCTCCTCAAAGACTTGAAGATCACTCAATCCAGCTGATTACTTCATGGATGAGAAAACGGCATGCCACACAGTAAAACCATGCATCTTTGATAAAGCAAGATAAGAGACTTTTTGCCCCAAACACCAAAAAATGAACTGAAGTTCACCCAGTTTCATAAACTTGCATAGGAGCCGAAATCATCTTTCAGTGACAAAAGATCAGTCTTTTATGAGGAAGGTAATAAGGTTTTAAAGCTTTTGAAAAATATTCTTAATTATTTCTTTTAAAAAAAAATTTTTTTTTATTAATTTTATTTCTGTATGTGTATGAATGTACTGTCTGCATATAAGTTTGTGCACCCGTGTCGTGCAATGCCGCGGAGGTTAGAAGAGGGTGTCGGATTCCCCTGGAACTGGAGTTCTCCTGGAACTGGAGTTTCAGACAGCTCTCGGCCGCCATGTGGGTGCTGGGGATCGATCCCGGGTCCTCTGCGAGAGCGTCGGCGCTCCTAATCACTAGGCCATCTCTCCAGCCCTTAATTATTTCTTATGAGTGGAATGAGATAGCTATAACTGTCCACAGAAAGCAGGTGACAAGGCTCCCTGTCTGGGTGTTCTATTCCTAGAGATGTAGAGAAACTCCTCTCTGGAACATCTTAAGAAATTCTGGACTTCCATGGGAAGTCTCGGCACTCCGAAGGGCACATGAGGACACAGAATCTCAGAGGACACGGAATCCCAGAGGACACGGAATCCCAGAGGACACAGAGTCCCAGAGGACACAGAACCCCAGAGGACACAGAATCCCAGAGGACACGGAATCCCAGAGGACACAGAATCCCAGAGGACAGAGGACACGGAATCCCAGAGGACATGGAATCCCAGAGGATATGGAGTCCCAGAGGACACAGAACCCCAGAGGACACAGAATCCCAGAAGACAGAGGACACGGAATCCCAGAGGACAGAGAATCTTGTCACTTTATGTCTCAAATGGACAGGCAGTGGTGCTCTTCACATGGTGGTGCAATGTTACTTTTAAAATAACCACCAGTAGCCCACAAGTGACGCTGCATAGGTGGTGGGGAAGGCCTGTCCCCTTCTGCAAGAATGTACTGCACCCATCCTGTCAGGGGAGGGAACCGTCACTGCAGCAGGCCCATCTCTGTTATTCTTCAGACTGTTTTACCATTTCAAACTCTTGTTAACCTTAGAATTCCAACTCTACTCATGTCTCTACTGCTGTGGATTTCATAGTTGTTATTCCTTTAAAGTATGAGTGGGAAAAATGGGGCCTGAGCTGTAACATAGGTAAGGGGTAAATCAAATCACTAACAAAAATGTTCTCAGCCTTTAGTAAAGCATCTATCTTTAACCCAAATTGAGCTTCCTGTTGTGGTTTGAATATAGAATACCCCCCAGAGCTGGTGGGGCTGCTTGGGAAAGTTACGGAACCTTTAAAGTGATGGAGCCTTGTTAGAGGAGCTACGTCACTGGGGTGGGTTCTGAGATTTCATAGTCTGGTGCCATTTCCACTTCCTGTTCTGCTTCCTGGCTCTCAGGCTTGCCTCCCGCACTGCTGCCACGCCCTTCCTGCCACATGGGCTGTAAGTCAAAATAAGGCCTTTCTTCCCTAAATTGCTTTTTGTCAGGGCACTAGGTCACAGCAATAGAACAGTAACTAATGCACTTCCTCAGGAGTTCCTTTCTTTCAAACCACCTTTCTTTTCCTATCAGAGACAGCTCTTGTCAATAGTCCCTGAGAGGCATATACTAAGAGGGAAATGACTAGCATTAGGTCTTAATTATCCCCAGCATCTTCTAAACAGAATGTATTAAAGTCTCATTTCTTCAGTGTGACAAATGGCCTAGACGCCAATACAGTATCTTTCACAAAATAGAAGTATAGTACTTAGAATTGTCAAAAGTAGCATTTCTGGAAAATCTTGGAAAATTTAAGTGGGGAACTCACTGAGACACAATCCTAATGAGGTCAAGAAATTGCTTCCATTAGGATAATGCAGTTATTAAAAATGAAAACCTGACTTTCAATCAAGAGGCAGTATAAGGAAGGAAATTTTACTCAATTATCAACAACCTCCAATTTTTTCCATTCCCAGACAGAAAAATTTATACTCACATCTTGGTTATCACATCCCACCATCTCGCCATAGGATACCTAGTTAATGAAAATTAGATAAACTTATAATTATGCAACAATCATATAAATTTAAATTAGTTGTTTATGATGTTAGAAAACACAAGCAAATTCACTGACTAATTATGTTGAACTTTGGTAAGTTTTTTTGTTTGTTTGTTTTTGTTGTTTTTGTTTTTGTTTCCTTTTTTTGGTATTTTTGAGGCAGGGTCTTCCTCTTAGTACCAGCTGTCCTGGAGCTCCCTCTGTAGACCAGGCTGAACTTGAACTCACAGAGATCCGCCTATCTCTACCTTCCGAGTGCTGGGATTAAAGGGGAGCAAAGAAAGAGACTATGTCCAGAAGTCACCTGCTCTATGAAAGAATTTGTTAAGCAAGCCATGTAGACTGGAAGTCACATTCGTGGTAGTCCTCATGATAAAATTATAGTGTTTCTTTCTGGTTATTTACCAACTGGTGGATTTTACTTTCTCTTGGGTCTCCTTTGGGTCAACAGACTATTTCAATGAAACTTCTAAATTCAGTCTCTGTGTTTATGTGCATGCATATGTGTCATGTCCATGTCTGTGTGTGCACGTGTGTGCATGTGTGCATGTCTGTGTGTCTGAGCGGGTGTGTATGTGCCTGTGTGCCAATGTGTGCACGTGTGTGTCTGTGTGTGTGCATGTGTGGAGAGCAGACGTGTACACTAGGTGTCGTCCTCAATCAGTCTCCACCTCATTTTTTGAGACGGGATCTGTCATTATACCTGGAACTCAACAATTAGAAGAAACTGGCTATCCAGCAAGCCCCAGGGAGGCCCCATCTCTAGCTCCCCAGCACTGACATTACAAGTGCACTCTGCTATACTGGACTTTCTGTGCCCAGCTTTTTACAGGGGCTCTGGGGAACGGATCTCAGGTCCTCACACTTACACAACATGGACCTTACCCACTGAGCCCGAGCCCGTGTTTCTCATTGTTTTCTTGTTGTCCATGAACAGTACTGAAGCCATTTGCACTCTCACTTGGTTAACTTTTCAGACACGGTTAATAAGGTGGCACTTTCTGACTCTGCTCAAATGAGAGCATGCACGGGGACATCATCTATGTATGGGTAGCAAGTTTTCAGCAGGGACTCAATTTTTCCCACAAAGATTTTGGAGACATATCCACCACCTTCTAGTTTTTAAATGTTATAGAGGGAAAATCTTGTGTCAATATGATTTTGTTCTTTTGTAGGTAGTCTGCTTTAATTTGTTAATTGCTGACAGTAAAAAAAAAATAGTCTATCAGATGATAGAAGAGCTAATGTGTTACTTTAAAAAATTAGACTAGAAGCCAGGTGTGGTGGCACATGCCTTTAATCCCAGCACTCAGGAGGCAGAGGCAGGTGGATCTCTATGAGTTCAAAGCCAGCCTGGTCTACAGCGTGAGGTCCAGGCCAGGTGGGGCTACAGTGAGACCCTGTCTCAAAAATACCAAAATAAATAAATAAATAAATAAATAAATAAATAAATAAATAAATAAATAAAATAGATTAGACTGGCAACTGAGGAACAGAGTAAGTATACATGGATTAAAAGCAGTGTGAGGAAACTGAGGCAGAAGGTGACATAGGATGGATCTATAATAGGATGAAGGTCAAAAGGACAAAAATATTTTCATTTTTATCTGTTTTCTGCTGTGCTATGGGATCAAACCCAGAGTCCCACACGTGAGGGGCACACACTGTATCTCTGAACTATATATCCCCAGCCCTCAAGAGAAAGCATATTTTGTTCATCTGTTTTTTTTTGTTTCTAGTTTTGTTTTTTGGGGATAGGGTCTCAGTATATACTCCAATTTGCCTGAAACTGGCTAGGCAGATCAGGCTGGACATGACCTCAGAGAGATCCCCCTGCCTATACCTCCAGAATGCTGGGATTAAAGGTGTGTGCGCATGCCTAGCATAAGAGAAAGTATTTTTAGGACTATAATACATGGATGGCTTCATCAAGAAAAATTCTGATAATCATAACAATGTGAAACTGAAATTATATAATAAAAATATAAAGGAAGCAAATGTTCATAATGTGCACAACAAAAACAACAGATAATTCAGCCAACACTAAGAGGAGATAGTTTATACAAATATAAAATGGTTTAAAAAGATCCAAGACTAGTACTAAAGTCAATTAATATGATCCTGTGATACAAAAGTTTCAAATAAATTCAGGGCTGGAGAGGGCTTAAGAAATGTGATTCGCTGGGCGTGGTGGTGCATGTCTTTAATCCTGGCACTCAGGAACTCGGGAGGCAGAGGCAGGCGGATCTCTGGGAATTCAAGGCCAACCTGGTCTACATAGCGAGTTCCAGGCCAGCTGGGACTAAAGGAAGAGCCCCTGTCTCAAAAAGACCAAAAAATAAAAATAAATAAAAATAAAAAATAAAAAGAAATGCTATGCATATCACTTCTGGATAATACATTTTCAGAAATATCTTGTAGATTGTATCAAAAATTTATACCTTCATTTTATTTTAAATTTTTATTTATTAGATTTTTATTTTCTATGTAGGAATGTTTTGGCTGCATGTGTCTAAGTGCATCTGGGTCATGCAATCCCTGCAGATGTGGAAGAAGGCATCAGATCCCTTGGACGGTTGTTAGCTGGCATGTGAGTACAAAAAGCTCATCCTCTGCAAGAGCGCCCAGTACTCTTAAATACCCAGCCATCTCTCCAGCCACATATTTTAATGGATTAGTATAAGGTTAGTATAAAATGAATTACATTCAAAGCATTTTCATTATTTGTTAATCATATGTATATGTGTTCATGTGTGGGTATGTAGATATATGTGCAAGTTTCTGTGGTGTCCAGAAGGCATCAGATCCCCTGAAGCTGGAATTACAGGTTTTTGTGAGCCACTCAACATGGTTGCTGGGAACTGAACCTGGGTCCTCTGTAAGAGCAGTATACATTCTTAACAAGTAAGCCACTTCACTTGAACTTAAAAGAAATAAAAACTGCTATATAATCTATAAGCTATATATTGACAAAATGAACTAGGGTCCAGAGCACTAGAGATAACTTTGAAAAGGTTATAAAATGACTTTCAGGAAAGGGCTTGAGAGATGGGTGGCTCAGTGGTTAAGAACACTAGGTACTATTGCAGAGGACCTGTATTCAAATCCCAGCACCCACATGGTAGCTAATAACAGTCGTCAACTCTAGTTCCAGGGGATCTTATGCCCTCTTCTGTCCTCTTCAGGCATTGCTTGACACAAGTGCACTTACATATATGCCAGGAATACCACTCCTACACATAAAACAATAATAAGTAAATCAATTTTTTTTGTTGTTGTTGTTTTTTTGTTTTTGGTCTGAGACAGGGTCTCCCTGTAGCCCCAGCTGGCCTGGAACTCACTCTGTAGACCAGGCTAGCCTTGAACTCACAAAGATCCACCTGCCTCTGCCTCCCAAGTGCTGGGATTAAAGGCATGTGCCACCACACCTGGTGTAAATCAAAATTTTTTTTTAAAAGAAAAGAAAGTAGTTTTAAAGTACATAAACTAGTATGTTAAAGCCATAACACCCTCTGAACTGTGAAGAGAGGTCACAGTTAAGTAAAGACCAAATCTGAGGGGGCCGATGACCTTACGAGAAGAAACACTGGAGCTGGCTTGTGCTTGCTTGTATGGATGAAGTGGTTTCTCTTTCTTTGCCAGTGAGTACTTAGTACTGAATGAGAAGGCAACTATCTACAAACTAGCAAGAGTGGCCTCATCAGGAACCTAATCAACTGGCACTTTAATCTTGGACTTCCCAGCCTGAAAGCTATGTGGATATGGTATATGACATCAGCTAACATGTGAGCAAGGTACATACTGCTGAGGCATCAAAGTGTCTCATCACAAGTTTATGTGAGGGCACATTAGGTGTAACTCACATTTTTCTTTATATTCTTTGTATTTATTATAAATATGCTACTTAGCTACAAAGTAAACAAGTAAACCAAGAATATTTTAAATGGAATAAAACAAAGGACTTAAATAGTTATCCTCTTTCTTGTTTATCCAGACTGAGAGACATTCACTAGACTTTACCTGATTACAGATACAGTATCGAGGCTCATTCGGGTCGTACGTCCAGTCAACTTGACTATTGGAATCGGACTCGGGCACAACTGTTGTCTGCTGGGACACTTCTTGTACTACGGTTGAAGATGACGAACAGGAGGATAAGGAAGAGGAGGAGGAGGAAGAGGATGACTGCTGGCTTGAAGACTTGGTGTTGTTCCTGAAAAAATTGAAAGAAGGATTGAATTTATTTGCTAACGTCTTGAGAAGTTAGCTGAGAGTCAAACCTAGTATGTGATATGAAAAGGGCCCCAAGCTGATGTCTAACACTAAGTTATAGTGCTATAAAAAACCCTGATTTAAAAGCAACTAGCTTCAGCAAAGAATAGGAACACTGCTTTTCAAAGTTTATTTTTATTTAGAATTTTTGTTTCATGAAAAATTAAAGTATTGAAAATTCTCTTAAAAATGTTTCAAATCTTGGGTATGAAATGCACAAAAATTAAAAAAAGATACATTGAAAAAAGTTTCCAACCTTAAATATTAAGATTAAAGTTGCTGTCTACAGCTGATTTAAAACTGTTGGTACTATTCACAAAGGCTAGTTACCTCAATACTTTATCATTTTATTTATTTTATTTTTTATTTTTTTAATATATATCTTGTACAAGATTTTCAAATCTAGACCCCTGTCCCCCAACCTATCCCCCTACCCCACCGGAGCTCATGTATTCTGACAAACATGCTTTTCATCTCTTTCTCAGTCTTTCTTGATATTCTCCACGTGGAAGTTGACTGTTTTGAGCAAAAGTTCGCTGTTTCAGTCAGTTCCTTGATGCAGTCCTTTCTGTTGTTGTTTCCAATATGCATCACTCCCAACTGCTTTGGACAAAAGCTCAAGGGGCCATGCACAAGAAATACTTACAACTAGGTAACTGACACTAGCATCCACAGATAAGGGATACCATTTGTCCTTTGTTTTTCTGGGACTGTGTTACTTCACTCAGCATGATGTCTTCTAGCTCCAGCCATTTTTTTGCAAAGCTCATGATGTCATCTTTCTTTACTGCTGCATAGAACTCCATTGTGTAGATGTACCACATTTTCTCTATCCACTCATCAGTTGAGGGGCATTTGGGTTGGTTCTAGCTCCTTGCTATTGTGAAGAGAGCTGAAATAAACATGGCTATGCATATATCTCTGCGGTGGGGTGAGACTTGAGGGTACATGCCTAGGAGTGGTATGGCTGGGTCAGGTGGCAAGTTCATTCCAAGTCTTCCAAGGGTTCTCCACACTGCTTCCCACAGTGGCTGTAAGAGTTTACATTCCCACCAGCAGTAGATGAGTGTTCTCCTTTCCCCACAACCTCTCCAGCACTTGGTACCATTTGTTTTCTTGATCCTAGCCGTCTTATTGGAGTAAGATGATATCTTAAAGTGGTTTTGATTTGCATTTCCTTAATGATTAGTGATGTTGAACACTTCTTTTTTTTTTTAATTATTTATTTATTTATTTCTGTATGTGTATGAATGTACTGTCGGCCTGCAAGTCTGTGCACCCGTGACGTGCAATGCCGTGGAGGTCAGAAGAGGGTGTCAGATTCCCCTGGAACTGGAGTTCTCCTGGAATTGGAGTTTCAGCCAGTTCTCGGCCGCCATGTGGGTGCTGGGGATCAAACCCGGGTTCTCTGCAAGAGCGTTGGTGCTCTTAACCGCTAGGCCATCTCTCCAGCCCCGATGTTGAACACTTCTTAAGGTTTTCTCAGCCATCTCTAATTCCTCACTTGTGAAGTCTCTGTTCAGTTCTTTGCTCCATCTATTAAGTGGGTCGTTTGTTTTCTTTCTTTTTTGTTTTTTGAGTAGTTTATATATTCTGGAAATCAATGCTTTGTCAGATGTTTCTGCAGTGAAGGTTTCCTCCCACTCTGTGGGATTTCTCTTCACTTCCTTGATTGTTTCTTTTGATGTACAGAAGCTTTTGAGTTTAATGAGGTCCCATTTGTCAATTGTCGACCTTAATTCTTGTGCAGCTGCTGTCTGATTTAGGAAGTCTTTTCCTACGCCTATGTCTTGTAGTCTGCTGCCAACTTTTTCTTCTATCACCTTCAGAGTTTGGGGTTTCACGTTGAGGTCTTTAATCCATCTGGAGTTGACTTTTGTACAGGGCGAGAGGTAGGGGTTTAATTTCATTCTTCTACAAGTGGTGATCCAGTTTTGCCAACACCACTTGCTGAAGATGCTGTCTTTTCTCCATTGTGGTTTCTTGGCCCCCTTGTCAAATATGAGATGGCTGAAATTGTATGTGCTCAGATTTGGATCTTCGGTTTTGTTCCATTGGTCAACAGGTCTGTTTTTGTGCCAGTACCAGGCTGTTTTTATGACTATAGCCCTGTAGTATAGTTTAAAATCTGGTATAGAGATCCCTCCTGTGTAGCTCTTTTCACTCAGGATTGATTTGGCTATTCGGGGTCTTTTGTTTCTCCAAATGAATTTAAGAACTTTTGTTTCCAAGCCTGTGAAGAAACTCTTGGGGATTTTGATTGGGATTGCATTAAATCTATACAAGAGTTTTGGTAAAATGGACATTTTTACAATGTTAATTTTCCCAATCCATGAGCATGGGAGGTTTTTCCATCTTCTGAGGTCTTCTTCAATTTCTTTCTTTAAGGGTTTAAAATTTTTGTTGTAGAGGTCTTTGGTGTCTTTGGTTAGGTTTGTTCCTAGGTATCTTATTGTTTTTGAGGCTATTGTGAGTGGGAAGGTCTCTTTGAATTCTTTCTCCAGTTGCTTGTTCTTGGTGTAAAGAAAGGCCATTGATTTTCTAAGGTTAATTTTGTATCCTGCCACTTTGCTGAAGCTGTTAATCGTTTCTAGGAGTTTTCTGGTGGAGTTTTTTGCATCCCTTAAGTAAACAATCATATCATCAGCAAATAGGGATAGTTTGACTTCCTCTTTTCCAATTAGTACTCCTTTAATATCCTTTTCTTGCCTTATTGCTCTAGCAAGTGTTTCAAGCACTATATTGAAGAGGAGTGGTGATAGGGGGCAGCCTTGCCGAGTTCCTACCTTTAAAGGGAATGTTTCCGTCATTTCCCCATTTAGGATGATATTGGCTGTGGGTTTCCTGTATATGGCTTTGATTACATTGAGGAATGATCCCTCCAATCCAATTCCTTCTAGGACTTTAAGCATGAAGGGATGCTGGATTTTGTCAAAGGCTTTTTCAGCATCAATTGAGATGATGGTGTGGTTTTTGTCTTTGATTCCGTTTATGTGTTTGATGATGTTTATTGATTTTCGTATGTTGAACCATCCCTGCATCTCTGGTATGAATCCAACTTGGTCATGATGGATGATCTTCTTGATGTGGGTCTGTATGCGATTTGCCAGTATTCTGTTTAGAATTTTGGCATCTGTGTTCATGAGGGAGATGGGTCTATAATTCTCCTTTTTAGTTGGATCTTTGCCTGGTTTTGGTAATAGAGTGATGTTGGCTTCATAGAAGGAATTTGGGAGAATTCCCTCTGATTGTATACTTCTAAACAGTTTCAGAAATAATGGTTGTAGGTCTTTTTGAAATGTTTTATAGAATTCTGCTGTGAAACCGTCTGGGCCTGGGCTTTTTTTAGTTGGGAGGCTTCTTACTACATCCTCTATTTCTTCATATGTTATGGGTCTGTTTAAGCTGCTGGTCTCCTCTTGGCCAAGCTTTGGTGATTCCCAAGATTTCAGATATTCATCCATTTCTTCTAGATTTTCAAACTTGGTAGAATATAGGTTCTTGTAATATTCCCATATAATTTTCTTGATCTTTTCCTTGTCCGTTGTGATATTTCCCTTTTCATCACAGATTGTATTGATTTGGAGTTGTTCCTTCTTTCTTTTTGTTAACTGGGCTAGAGGTCTGTCTATCTTGTTTATTCTTTCAAAGAACCAACTTTTGGCTTCATTGATTTTTTGTATTGTTTTCTTTGTTTCTATTTCATTGATTTCTGCTCTGATTTTTGTTATTTCTTCCTGTCTGTTGCGTTTAGGGTTCATCTGTTGTTGCCTCTCAAGTGCTTTTAGCTGTAGTGTTAGATCATTCACTTGTGCTCTTTCTGTTTTTCTAATGTAGGCACCCAGGGCTATAAATTTCCCTCTTAGGACTGCTTTTAAGGTATCCCATAAGTTTTGTTGTGTTGTATTGTCATTGTCATTCAGTTCCAGGAATGTTTTTATTTCTTTCTTTATCTCTTCCTTGACCCATTCATTATTCAAGAGTGTGTTGTTTAGTCTCCATGTGTTCTTGTAGGCAGGAGGGCTTGTCCTGGTGTTGATGTTGAGCTTCATTGCACTGTGGTCTGACAGGATGCATGAAATTATTTCAATCTTTTTGTATTTGTAGAGGTTTCTTCTGTGTCCCAGGATGTGGTCGATTTTGGAGAATGTTCCGTGGGGTGCTGAGTAGAAAGTGTATTCTCTGGTATTAGGATGGAATGTTCGGTAGAGGTCTATGAGGTCCATTTGGTGTATCATATCGTTCAGTTCAGATGTCTCTCTGTTTATTTTTTGTCCTGTTGACCTATCCAAAGGACTCAGTGGGGTATTGAAATCTCCCACTATGAGTGTGCTGGGGTTAGTCTGTGACTTGTGGTCCTGGAGAATTGTCTTTATAAAGTTTGGTGCACCAGAATTTGGGGCATATATATTCATAATTGTGAAATCTTCTTGGTGAATTGTTCCTTTGATAAAAATGTAATGGCCTTCTTTGTCTCTTCTGATTTCTTTTACTTTGAAGTCTATTTTGTCTGATATTAAAATAGCAACACCTGCTTTCTTTTGGGTAACATTTGCTTGGAATATTTTTTTTCCATGCTTTCACTTTAAGGTGGTGCCTGTCCTTAAAGGTAAGATGTGTTTCTGGTAGATAGCATATTGATGGATTCTGTTTCCTAATCCAATCTCCCAGTCTATGTCTTTTGATTGGGGAATTTATTCCATTAATATTTAAGGTTATGTCTGATAGGCTTATATTGCTTCCTTTTGCCTTATTATCCATTTGAGGTTTTGGTTTAGGTTTCTACTTCTGCAGTTATGCTTTTATTGATTTGTCTTTTTAGGTGCCTGGGGATGGTTACTCCTTTCTTCTGTCTTTTGAATTGCTTCAAGTATTCTCTGAAGGGTTGGTTTTCTGGACATGTATTCTTTCATCTTGTTTATGTCATGGAAGGTTTTTCTCTCTCCTTCAACTATAATTGACAATTTTGCTGGGTATAGTAACCTGGGTTGGTATCTATTGTCCTTTAACACTGGGAATGCTTTGCTCCACATTCTTCTTGCTTTCATAAGTTGCACTGAGAAGTCAGCTGTAATTTTCATAGGTTTCCCCTTATAGGTCACTTGTTGTTTTTCTCTTGTGGCTTTAAGGATTTTGTCTTTGTTTTGGGTGTCTAGCATTTTAACTATGATGTGGTGTGGAGAGTTTCTTTTCTGATGTTGTCTGTTTGGAGTTCTATGTGCTTCTTGTATTTGTATTGGTTTGTCTTTTTTTAGTTTGGGGAAATTTTCATCTATTACTCTGTTGACGATCTGATCAATACCATTTTCTTGGGATTCTTCTCCTTTTTCTATTCCTATGATGCAGAGGTTTGATCTTTTCATAGTGTCCCATAGTTCCTGGTTGTTCCACTTTTGTGTATTTTTAAATTTTTCATAATCTTTACTTGAGGTTTTTAGTTGTTCTGTTCCAGGTCTGATATTCTTTGTTCTGCTTCCTCCATTCTGCTTCTGAGGCTTTTTCCATTCATTTCCTCTTGATTGGATGAGTGTTTGATTTCCTTTTTCATTTCTTCTTCTGATTTCTTTAGTATTTCCACTTCCTTTTGGAGCTTCTCAATCCCTTCCTGTAGCTCTTTACTTCTCTGGTTGGTTTATCTTTTTCAACATGGGATCTTTTCATTGTTTCCACTTCTTTCTTGAGTTCTCTGTTCTCTTAATTCTTTGATTTGCTCTTTATAATCTTGCACTTTTTTAAGTATGTTCATGATTGTGCTTTTGATATCTGTGTCCTGGGCCATTCCCAGGGGGATCCCACAGTAGCAATCTTCCACAGGGTTGGTAGAGCTCAGTGTGGGATTATCCAGCACCTTTCCCATATTGTCTCTTCTTTGTGTTCCTGGCATATGGGCTTCTCCTTGCCTGTATTCCAATGTGAGTCCGTCCCATATGTAAAACCAAATGCCTCTTCACTGTGTTGAAGGCTTGCTTTGCTTGCCTCCTTCAGATCTTCAGATGCCTTCATAATCCCAGTTGGTGGGGGGTGGGGGAGGAGGGATGCTTTGTACCTGTGCTTCAGGTGGTCTTGGGAGATCTCCCATATTTTATCTTTTTAAAGTCAACTAAATATTCCTTATCGAAACTTAAATACAGAGGCCCTTGCTTATCAGTGCAGGACTAGGAGCTAGAGTTTTGAAATCCATGTGTTGTTTACCTCCAGCTCTATTCTAATTAAAATTCTAAAATAACAGAAATTTATCATAAAGGGTAACATTAAATTAAGGCAGTTAAAGCCAATTTTTAAGGTGTATGGTAGTTCTGTCAATATTTTACACTGATTATTCTTTACAAATTTTCATAGAAAATAATCTGGGTATATACCCACAAGACTCAACCTATTGTGGAGATACATGCACATCTATGTTTATTGTAGCTCTCTTCACAACAGTGAAGAACTGGAAGCAACCCAAGTGTCCCTCAACTGACAGGTGGATAGAGAAAATGTGGTACATCTACACAATAGAATTCTATGCAGCAGTAAAGAGAGATGACATCATGAACTTTGCAGGTAAATGGATGGAACTTGAAGCCATTATGCTAAGTAACACAGTCCCAGAAAAACAAATGATGAATAGTATCCCTCATTTGTGGATGCTAGTACCAAATTCCTAGTTGAAAGGTAAGCTGAGCAATGTTAATGTTATATTTCTTTTTATCTGAAAGCAACTGTGCTGTTATAATGTGAATCCCTTAATGGGCTCTAGAATAACTTACCACTTATTTTCAAACTTTGTAATTGTGGTATATGGGTGGAGGGAATGTATTCATATTTTAGAGTAATACAAAAATTAAAGGGAAAAATGTGAACTCCTAAACATATTTTGGAATTAACATTTGTTTTATTTTCAGAGGTAATAATTTTGGTATATATGTGATGTATATATTTTGGAGCAATACAAATGGGAAGGAACAACAATGACAAAAGGAATGGGTCAAAGAACTGACTGAAACAGTTAACTTCTACCCAAACAATAAACCTCTGCAGAGAAAAACTTTAAAAAGACTGAGAAAAAGATACAAGACGTGTATGGTGGAATGGCATGAATTGGGGTGGGCTGGGGGATATGGAAAAGGCAATGTGTCTAAATTGGACTGAGGAATGGTGTATGAAACACACAAAACATCAATGAAAATATTTTATATATAAAAAAAAACCAAACTACCACAGTATTGACATTAATACCAATTCTTTGTTACTCTAGATCCTTAGGACACGACACCCTATATTGAACTATATGGATTTAGGGACTATAGAGCTGTCCAAAAGACTGGTCAATGGTTGTTTTTAGAATTGTACTATAATCTGAGACTCCATTTGCACACCTATTTCTTAAACTCTTGTTCGAACTGCATCTCCACATCATGGCATTGACTTCCCCTTCTGGCTCTCCCCTCTACTCTTCTTAACAGGATTTCCCACAATAAATCACCAGTACTTCTACTTTCAAAAAAATTTTAAATAAATTTAAAATGCAATTATTAGATAACTAATGTATTTGGATTTTCAAAGTCTCTTTTGCAGCAATGGCTGGCTTGAACTCCCGGTGTAGATTAGGTTGGCTTCAAACTTGAAGCAATTCTCCTGGCTCAGTCTTCCAACTAAGTGTTAGGATTACAGGTGAGCAACACTGTGTGTGGCTTGACTTTTCACTACATATGAGCACCCAGTATATTCATTATTTCAGCTAAATAGTGACTAACGCTACATTTTTATTTCCACGGTTCATACAATTGCCATAAATCTCTCACACATGAAATATAGCATATTTTCATGTAATCAATTTTGAGGACAAAGCAAAAATTCAATTTTTTTCTATTAATCAAAATGAAAAATCCTGTGTAAAAAAAAATCTTCCCAGGATATAATTATGTATTAATTTACCATGAAGCATGCAAAACAGTGTCGTAAAATGAGTTATGTTTATAAACCAGAGAAAGCAAACAGAAGTCACTTATTAGCAAGTCCAACAAAAGCTCTGATACTCAAAGACTCCTTCCAGGTAAAGTGGCATAAACAAAGACTGACCACACAAAAGTTCACTTTTATCACTGCATCCTGCCTCGGGTTAATACCTGCAGTTAAACCGACAGAGGTTCCAAGTGAACTGAGTACTGAGCTAAGGCACAGGCTAAGGTGGTGACACTTACTTGCTCTTTCGGCCACTTCGTGAGTCAGCTGCCGAGGAGCTGGAGTTCTGTGTCAAGGTCGTCATGAGTGCCGAAGAGGAGGAATAGCCGGTGGTTTCTCTGGGCATTGAAAATTCTTTTCCCAGCTGAAAGTCATTATTCTTAAATGCTTCATAACTAGCTTTTAAACTTGATGTTCTTCGGCCCTCTTTCATCTTAAGTAGACATCCAATGACAGAATTAAGATATGTAAATATATATATTTTCTCTTTCAAAAGTTACAAGTTCCTGTGTTATCTTTACGACTGAGACGTAAACAATTTCACATAAAGATTTAAAATAGTTTTTATGCTAAATATATAGAAAAAAATATTTTTTGTGACAAATATTTTTTGTAAAATATATTATTTCCCAGCACAGATATAATCATTAAATTTAAATTCTTCAGTTACTGTAGATTGAGTCCACCAAGTTATTTTGTGACATTTTTAACTTGCAATGTAGGCAAACTACAGAAATGAACTAACTCCAGCTAACTCAAGTCCAATAGAAAGTCCTGGCTGTGCAGAAAGAACAGGAATTGTCCTCCCATGTGCTGTGGACTCCTGAGGCAAACACAGGCAACACAGCAATGACTGGTGAAGGGTCTGCACGTGATATGCATGATGCATCACTATCTGTCAGACAACTATGCATTATTAAATAAAACACATCTATCCTAAAACCACAACATAAAATTAAAACCGTACAGTATCTGAAAACCATTTCATCACACATATAGCTATTCCTATTAGGTTTGTCAAGGATGTAAAGAAAATGCAACACCTGGCTTCTAAACTTTTTACTTTTTACCTGGGCTGTAGCCTGCACTGCTTGAGCTGCTGCCATGGTAATTGCCCCTGCGCCAGTCCCTGAAGATAATGAGCCAATATTATACGATGCCAGAGGTTGGGAGGAATTCACATTGTAAGCACTGTTTGAGGAGGCTGTGGAATTATTATTTCGACAACCTGTATAAAAGTAAAGAAATAAAAATGGTTGCAGAGAACATAATGTTACTGAGTTTAAAATATATTATTTCCCAGCACAGATATAATCATTAAATTTAAATTCTTCAGTTACTGTAGATTGAGTCCACCAAATAATGGAGGCCATTTTTCTTTTCTTCACATGTAGACTTTAACCAGGTAACAAGCATATGAATTATTAATACTGAAGCTTTTATTTCCCCTTACACCAATAGAAACAAAACAAGCAAACTCGTATTTAAGAAAAGAAATGTACCCAGTGTATTTTCCTTAGAAGCATCAGATGTAAGGGTTGACAGAAGAGCTTCAGACTTGAACTTCTTTTCAGGAATATGATCTGGTGCAGTATGGTGAGAAGTTGGATTGTATTTCCTTTCTGAATTAAAAGAAAGAATTCACATATTTTTAAACCTCAGAAAACTACTGAAAGGATAATAATACGTCTACCCATTTATAAACCAGCAGAGATATGATCTAGATTCCAATAGAATAGGCCTTTATGTAATCTGGTGAGACAGGACAAGCCAAATAGTTTTTGCCACATGTTTTATTAAGATAGGAAACATTTGCCAGGTATGATGGCACATGCCTTTAATCCCAGAACTTGGGAGAAGACCATGTCTCAAAAAAAAAAAAAAAAAGAAATTTTAAATACTTTAGAACTTTAAGAGCAAAATATCAAAGATAACACCTGGTACATTATGTCTTCACATATACAATGAGAGGAAATCCACTTTAATAACATTATCTACTAGGGGCTGGAGAGCTGGCTCAGTGGTTAAGAGCAATGGCTGTTGCACTGCACAATACAGGTGCATTTACATCCATGTAGGCAATATACTCATACACATAATGAAATATAATGAATAATAATATATTATATATATATATATATATATATATATATATATATATATTTTAGTTTTATCCTTTTTTTGGGTATTTTTGAGATAGGGTCTCCCTTTTAGTACCAGCTGTCCTGGAGCTCGCTCTGTAGACCAGGCTGGCCTTGAACTCACAGAGATCCACCTACTTCTGCCTCCAGAGTGCTAGGATTAAAGGCGTGTGCCACCACACCCAGCATGAATAAAATATTTTTAAAAGAACACTATCATTGGGGCTGGAGAGATGGCCTTGCGGTTACATGTATGCATGTACTGTCTGCATGTAGGATGGTCCACCAGTGTCTGCAATGCCGCAGAGGTCAGAAGAGAGCATTGGATTCCCCTGGAACTGGAGTCAAAAGTCAAAGATGGTTCTCAGTCACCATGTGGGTGCTGGGGATCGAACCCAGGTCCTCTGCAAGAACAGTCGGTGCTCTTAACACCTAGGCCATCTCTCTAGCCCCTCATAATGAGTTCTAAACTGTATTTAAATTTTAGTTGTACCATACCAAACTTACTTTCCACTGGAGTATGTGAATGAGCGTGGTGATTATTCACGGGCTGTGAAGGAGTATCTAATTCCAAAGATCCTAGAAAGAGAGGCACAGAGATAAACCAGGATTAAATGTCACCATACAACCTAACTTTACATGGCAACCAAACTACAAGCAAAGTGTTCCCCACAGAGCAGAGGACTCGCAAGCTCTAATGCATGTGTCTGCATCAGTTTAGCCAGATGTGTTGAGGGTCACTACCTTCAATTCCATCCCAAACAATCCTTTCTAAGTAGTAAGATTCTTTCATAAATGTTCACCTGAAGTACAAAGCAGCTTAAGGTATGCAAATATCTCATTAGGGGGTTCACCACTGCAAGTGCCACTTAATGGATGAAGGGACATTACAATTCCATTAACGACAACATCTAGAAAATTCAATCTAGTGTAACAGAGTTGAAAACCTTTCAGTAGGTGTTCCTAAAGGTCAAGGTGATAGAATATTACTGCATACAAAGAAATTCTTTCATCATTAAAATGACATGTGATACTGATTTCATAAAAGAAGTTAGAGCTACTGCTTACAAAATGTGAATAGAATTTCTAATACCAGACTTTAAAATCGTTCTAAAGAAATTCTCTGGATTTATTCTTGATCTCTTGATATAAAATTATGGCAGGGAGGCAGGATGCAGCAGGTTTTATAACTTGTTTCAGTTTAGCGTGTGTGTGTGTGTGTGTGTGTGTGTGTGTGTGTGTGTGTCCTCAGAGAGGAGGCCTCATTGGCCTTCCTGCAGCAGTGAATGGGCATGGGGTATCATTATTCACAGCTACTGCCAGCACTTCCAAAACAGAAAGGAGGGAGAAGAACCTGAAGCAGCTCTCCAGCACTCTACCTTGCTGCTCCCTAGCACTTAAAATTTTCAGACAGAGTCTTTTAGAAGAAAGTATCAGAAAGAAGATGACTATCCAAAGTGATGATTTTAAAAGTTCAGTTTTCAGTAACTCCCCAGCTGACCTCACATGACTGTGTAAACAGAGCTCGGAAGCCTTGGGCTGTCAGGAAACCAACCCACTATCTGGCATTAGAAATAGGAACAAGTTCTTACTGGTAAATCCACCAAGGGAAAGGATATGTTTGAACATCTTAACTGAATTTGAGTAGAAATCAGACCAACTCTAATTTGGTTCTAGTCACACTCAGTGAGTCCCTACCTGGGCCTATCACCACATTACCTAGTTTTATGCATCTCATCTATTGAGGTTGGAAGAGATGGTAAATTAGTTAAAGAGGGATCTTGCTGACATTCTGAGAATGTTAAACTCAACAGGTATTTAGGAGTAACTTATAGTAAATCATTTAGTCTTGCAAAGACTAATAGCAAGGCTTCTAGAAGTTTAGGAAAGACTTTTTAAGAAAAGAGGAAGTGCTATACAACTAATGAAACTCTTTCTCAGTACACATACATGAGGAAAAGCTTTAAGGAAGTAGTTCTTAAGGGGGAGGGGGACCACCAACAATCTCAAAGCCTAACCATATAACCAGGCAGGAAAAGTCGGCACCAAGGCCAAACGTCAATCTGTTTTTCATTGTTAGAGGTTGCACTACTGTAACTCCTCATCCTTAACACTGAACATGTAGCACTACAATGGAGAGATGTGCTCAGTATAGGGGAGCATGCTCCTCATCACAGTACTCTGGAGGCTGAGGCAGGAAGACAGAGGTCCAGGCCAGCCAGGGCTATAACAGCAAGATCCAAGCACATGTTCTCATACAGACAGTGGGATGATGTCCTGTAGTATCCTTCAGTGTCCATGACCCAACCCACAACTGCTGGACTCCAACTTAGGGGACCCAGATCGCCATCCACCAAATGGCATCATCTGAAAGGCTTTTGTGGGACAACAACTCCTCAGTGACTTACACATGAACTCTCCAAGACTAGTGGGAAACTGTAAATTTTACTTACGCCTCTCTAATATTTCTGTAATTCCAGCATTATCTGCTTCCAGCTCCATTTTGAACTTAGCCAGTTCCTGATCCAGCTTTCTCAAGTGGCGATCTACCTGTTTCAAAGAATATCAAAGAACACCAACTAGGACACTGCTGAGGGTCAGTTTAATGAGAAAACTTAAAATCCTCCCACCCCCAGTGATTCTTAGAATACCCTTAAGAAAGTCAATCAACCTATGCCTTAAAGTATTAGGCTAAATAAGTCTTGTTTTTAAGAAACCAGAGTCTCAAATTTGTTAGAAAATATTCTATGTTCATTCAATTTTCAAAAGCAAGTCTATGAAAACTAAAGCAAAACAGGGTGCAAGCTTTAGGGGTGGGAAGAGTAGCTGGAGGGCTGGCAATTTTCAAAACACTCCTGGTTATTTTCAGTCTGATCTCTACAGTTAAGACCATCCACAGTGCCATTCCAAAACTTTTACTTAGACTAAGGAAAGGAAGACCATCAGCCTACAAAGAACAAATATAATCTGTACTGTACAGCAGAAAAGTGTACCACTATTGCTAGACACATTCAGGCAAAGGTTCTAACAAAAGTGAATTTTAGCTCAAAAAAACTTCATTTCTGAGAAAGCTTGGTTAAAATGCTTTTACTTTTTATTTTATTTTCTATGTGTCTTTTGCAAATGAATGAAGGTGAACTTGTGTTTTCCAGTGCCCACGGAGGTCAGAAGAGGGTATCAGATCCCCCTGGAACTGGAAATGGTTGTTACCACCATGTGGATGCTGGGAACTGAACCAGGCCAGGATCCTCTGCAAGAGTAGCCAGTGCTCTTAAACACTCAGCCATCTCTCCAGTCCCAAATCATTTTATTTTATAATACTACTGCCTTAGTTAAGATGTCAAAATTTTATCACTTACCTAATAGATCTTTTAGTTAGCTTCAGAAAATTATGACAGTTTCGACTCATAATGTCTTAATAGACTTTTATACCTTTCAAACTACTATTCTGAAGTAAACAAAAAAATCAAAATAGAATATTTTGTTACAATATTGACAAGATCCTTTTGTCAAAATCTAGCCTCACTTGATCATTGTTAAAGATTAGGGATATCTTTCTTACAAACATCAAAATGTGTTATAATACATGACAAAAATCTAGGTAAGTTCAATTACATAACGTGTTTTTGTGTTTGCTTATTTATTTATTTATTTATTTAGGCAGGGTCTCCTTGTAGCCCTAGCTGGCCTGAACTCACTATGGAAACCAGGCTGTGCCTGATCTCACAGAGATCTGTCTGCCTCTGCCTCTGCCTCTGCCTCTGCCTCTGCCTCCTTAGAGCTGAGACGAAAGGGGTGCACCACCATGCCCTGCTCTACAAAATGTACATGTTTCTAACATGAGGAAGAAGGGGACAAACTGCAAAAGATCAGGTACACGTCAGATTCTGAGGAGGAGGCCAGGCAACCCACAGTGCTTGGTACTTTTCCATTTTAGTCCCCAAGACATTGCTTTTCCAGCTTTATGAGGGGTTAAGTAATGTGCCCAAAGTTATGTCAGGGAAACATTCCTCATATTCACAGGACATGCAGGTAACTTCTGACCATCATTCTATGGAATCTCCCTTTCAATAACAAAGTATAAACACAGACTTTCATTACTCAAGGTGTCTCTTTTATTTTCAAATTTAGTCTCAAGGGAACTTATAGTACTCAAATATTTAAGTTTCAAAACACAATACAACTGGATCACTTTCTTGTCTAAAATTATACTAATAATGAAAATTAAGCTTCTATTATATACTGGGCCCACAGATAAATGGAGAGATATTAGAATTTTTTTTTTTTTTTTGTCTTTTTGAGGCTCCCTGTAGCCCCAGTTGTCCTGGAACTCTGTAGACCAGGCTGGCCTTGAACTCACAAAGATCCACCTGCCTCTGCCTCCCAAGTGCTAGGACTAAAGGGGTATGCCACCACACCAGGCTGAGACATTAGAATTTAACAAACAAGTCAAGACTCAAGATTTTTAACATAATAAAGGGTACAAGAAGATACAGTACAAATGCAAAAAAAATGCCAACAGTTCAGGAGTCCTAAGTAGTACATAAATAAAGGTGTGACTGACTTTGTGAAGAATGAATTGTATTTAAATAAATAAATACAAATAAAGCAACCATTAAAAAATGTGCCAGGTGGAGCACACCATTAATCCCAGCATTTAGGAGGCAGACACAGGTGGATGTCTGTGAGTTTGAGGCCAACCTGGTCTACACAGTGAGTTCCATGCCAGCTGGGGATACAGGGAGACCCTGACTCAAAAAGACCAAACCAAACAAATAAACAAACAAACAAGCAAATAAATATGTATAGTGTTGGAGCTGGAGATATGTCTTGGTGGTTAAGAGCACTGGTTGCTCTTGCAGAGGGAGTGGGTTCAAGTCCCAGCACCCACACAGCAGCTAACAACCAGCTGTGACTCCAGTTCCAGTGAATCTGACGCCCTATTCTGACCTCTGAGGGCACTGCACATGGGTGCAGTTACATACATGCAGGCAATGCACTCATACACATAAAAGTAATAAATAAAATGTTAAAAAATGCATAATGTCAAACAATATGTTCAGAGAAAAAGAAAGAGTGGCATGGCTAGTAATACAAATAACAGTGAAGGAGGATGGCAGAATCTTACTCGAGAAGGTAGTAAGTATTAGGGTACCATGAAAGGTTTTTTACCTATGCATGAAACACATAACTTATTCCATCTCTTCATTTAAAACTGTTTTGTTTCATCAAATGTATGAAAGTTTACTAGATAGCTCAGGAAAGGCAACAGAACTCAAAGGATTAAAAATCCTCAAGACTAATTTCATAACAGAAAAACCTTCACCACCCTGAAGTGGAAAGTTCTGGAAATGGCTTCCTTATCATTCTTCATAATATAAAGCAATTGCAAATTAGTTTCAAGTAATTATTAGGCAATGAGATTTATTTGTCTAAAATTTATCATAGAGGCCATAAGTAACTTGATAAGAATATTTAATTTATAAAAACACCAGTATGAGGATATGTAAACAGGCAGTAAAGAACTACTGTAAAAGCTGGACCCCACCCCTCCACCCCCCAAATCACATGCCTTCTCTCTACACACAGGAATGGTAAGGACCTGTTCTTGTGGCTCACTGTAATAACACAGATACCAGGACAGCAAAGATTTAGATTACACAGCCCCTCTATGCACACCTGACCTTGTAAGGCTGATTTATAGTAGTAAAGATGATAATGGTTCATGCGGAGATACTTTGAATGTGTCATAGATTCTCAACTCAAAGTTAAACATAGAATCTAATTATTGATTGGTTTCCCATCTAATGACAATAAGTGCTATTTATAAAAGCTTCCTTGCTCTAAAACCCCAAATCACATTCTATAACCCTAATTACTAATGACTAAATTTAAACTACTGGCTTTTCCCAGAACTCTTTGAGCCAAAGAAAACACTAGTTAGCATATTCTTGCTCATAATGAATTTAAGTAACACTTGGCCCCTTTGCATGAAATGACGAAGAAACAACTGACCCCTTAATATTTTTAGAACTGACACACTTGATTTTTGTTTCTGTTGGAATCCCGCAGTTTTTCAACATTTATCATTTAAAATGTGTCCAAAGGGAATACAAATTAAAATAACATATAGGTGGTAAAAAAAAATTTCTACATGATCTACTCCTTCCACAGTCAAAATTTCCAATTTAGACATCTAGCTTGACCTTTCAGAATGAGCAACCAGTTCATTAGGTGCTAAGTAGAAATCTATACCCATAATAGATAAATTTCTATCAACGAAAGGATTCTGTTAGAATAAATGAGGGTTAAACCTGGAGGGGGGTAGAACAATGATGATAAAATATTCTCTGACGTCATAGAAAACTTCTTTGCATCTCTAAGTTATATTTGAACTGCATGAAGATGTGAACTATCCTTTGGCTGAACCAAATACTAGAGGCCTCAGCACATGAGCTACGTCTAACCATCTTCCTAGGAGATAGAAAGGACAGAAGCCAAATCAAAAGGTCAAACACACATAATATATTTCCTTAATTAGAGTATCAGATGAAGAACTTTCAAGTTTATAGGTAGAATATATGTCTGAAATTTAATCATCTCAGGATCAGGCCAGGACACATAAAAAGAAGCAAACTCAAGGGTACTGAGCAGCCTTGGAGACTGGAAAAAGCACTCAACCATGAACTAAAAGCTCAAATTTTATCAGAGTACATATAAATCAACTTTATTAGGTACTGCAATGTAATATGTCTTGGACAGTGATATCTGGCTAAGGAACATGTGTGTCTAATGACCATGAGTAGCAGGATTCTAGAAGGAATTAAATAACTAATTAATTTTTTGAGACAGAGCCTCCCTGTGGCCTCTACCTCCCCAGTGCTGGTATTAAAGGTGTGCACCACGATGCCCAGCTTAGAGTGAAATTATTTTAATATTTGCTAATATACTATATGGTTTCTTTTTTTAATAAATGACATAAGTTCAATGTTAGTCAGAAATAAGTTTACTATTGACTTTAAAAGTAAATAAAGTATTTAGTGCAAATACAGTGAAATACAATTTTATATAAAACACTGAAGCATGAAATCAAACACAATTGTAGACAAGTTCAGGGCCTCCCACTAGGAATGTTCAGGGTTGAAGAATGGATTTGAACTATTTTGGGATTTGAGGATGTTTACATATAATACCAAATATCTTAAGGACAGAATCAAGTCTCAATACAAATGCTGCATATATGTCATATACACATTGCCTGAAGGTAATTTTACCCATTGTTTAGGGTAGACCCTGTTACCTAGGTTCAGATGTGAAACTTTGCACTTGTAGCACCATGTCAACATCCACAAAGCTTTACTTCTAGAGCACTTCACATTAATTTTCAGATTAGAGATGCTTGACTAAAAAAGCCTATTCAAATTTATTTATTTATTTATTTTTTGTCTTTTTACTAAGATCTCAAGTTTTATACCTGAAGTACACTTTCTTAGGACTTACTATTTATTTATTTCTGGTTATACTTTCCTTTTTGATGTTTAAGGCCACACAGTTAGCCCAGATTAACCAATTTTTTTTTTTAAGGTCAGATGAGGATCTGGTCCTCAAGGGTCACTTAGGTTTATTGGGGGGGGGGCTCCTTTTGGCTTTTCAATCACCAGTTCCACCCACTCCCACTCAAGTCAGGTCTTGTTAGACCAGGCTTCTCTTTTTGAAGCATGAGCAGACTTTCCTCTTTATAGACTGGACACTGGCTGAAGTCACATTAGTGGATCTCCAAGACCTCCCTGCACAAGAAGACTGGTGACTCACATTTGCAGGACATTTCAAGAGATAACCCCATGCATAGTCCCCTGGGACTTAGTTGACCTCTGAGGGCAAGGAACAAAGTTATCCCTTAAGACCCTTGGCCAAATTGGTAATGGACATTAAGTATGGTCTTTAAGCATCCAGAAAGGCTAAGTTACACCAGCCTGATACTTTTAACTACTCTATAATATTTTAGAAAAGGCTTGGACAAAAGCTCAAGCAGCCTTGTATAAGAAATACTAAGAAGCACTCCCATAAAATAAATACTGTGGTTAGACATAATGTCATGACAAACTATTTTTTCCATATTCCTTTGATCTTATATTACTCTAAAATATGCATACATATCCTCCATCCATATACCAAAACTTCCAACTCTGAAAATATTTCAAAGTCCACCAAACTCTGAAATCGGAAGCACTTCTACTATCTCAAGCACAACCCATGACTTTCACTCCAGTTTCTACTACTCATAGATTTCTACTATTGAGATTGCAGGAACAATAACTAATTTGATTCGGCACATTGCTCTAGCATTTATTATCTTTAGGTACTTTTATTTATTACTGTGTATGTACGGTGTGAGCATGCCCCAGCATATGTAGAGACGTGAGAGGTCAACTTGTGAGAGTCAGCTCCCTCCTTCTACCATGTGGGTCCCAGAGATCGAACTGAGGTAGTCAGGCTTGGCTGGCAAGATGGTCTGAGCCATCTTGACAGCCAAGATTTAATTTTTTTTTTAATTTTTATTTTGATCTTTTTAAAAATTTTTTATTTATTTTGTATGTGTATGAATGTACTGTCTGCATGCAGGTTGGTGCACCCTTGTCGTGCAATGCCTCAGAGGTCAGAAGAGTGAGTCGGATTCCCCTGGCAAAGACGGTTCTCAGCCACCATGTGGGTGCTGGGGATGGAACCTGGGTCCTCTGCAAGAGCAGTCGGTGCTCTCAACCACTAGGCCATCTCTCCAGCCCCAAGATTTAATATTTTTAAAATGCCCTTTTTGCTGAATGATCTGCAAATCTTGCTTTAGAAGAACTTCTATGGATCAGAGGCAAAAAGCTATCTAAGCTGAAGAAACTAACAAAACACGAGAACAAATGAAAAGAATACCGAAAAGATGAACAAGGACAGGATCAAGAAAGATCCTGCAAGACCCAGTAAAATAAATGTAGAAGAAAACACCCATGGATTTCAAACACAGACACAACAGGCTGATGTATGTAGTTTAGAATAATCATGTTGAGTCAAGGTTGAAACATCATTTAGAAGACACTGGAGGGACAGCCGCTAGAAACGGGAGAGGGCTTTCTAGAGAGAACGGCAGGCCCAGTGTTGGCCACTCTGTTGGTCGCAGTGGTATAGACATTTGTTAAAATGCAAATCATACACCTCGTGCATGTAATTATATTCCTTCTAATTACAGTTCAATTCTGAAAGAGTAGAACGCATGTTCAAACAATGGAGAAAGAATACTTAGTGGGTAAAATGACCAAGATTTCCCAACTCTTTGGACAGGGAATGAAAGAGGAGAAGGAAATTATCTATGGGCAGCACTAGAAGAGTAAGAAGAGCCCAGGCCAAGGACAGAACTCAGGGACATCATCATTATGAGCTACACTCACGGAGAACAAGAAAAGCATCAAAAGTGGAGCATCTTTAGAAGAACCCTCAGATGATAGCACAGGAGCAAGAAACTCGAGGAAAACACAATGGTAAATAGCACTCAGCCAGCAGAGCAGTTCAAATGGACCAAGACTGCCCACCCAGTGGATTTAGCAATGAAGAAGCTATCACTCAAGTTTCAGAGGATTGGTAAATAGAATTCAAATTGAAATGTACTATTAATCACTTGAAGATGAGAGAAAATCAAAGAGGTGGAATGAGAAACTCAATTTCTCAAATTATATTCTCAACAATGCAAGGCAAAAACCACATGATCAGGAGATGTTTGCAGGACATGAGGCCATACTTTGGAATAGCCATGGGGAGGTAAAAAAAAGGAACTGGCTAAATTCAAATGCAACTAATGGACAGTGTCAAATGCAAGGGCCCAACGTATAGGAGAAGACATGTCAACCTGCAGCTTCATGACTGCCTAAATGTCTCTGGCTGTGCTAACTACAAGTTATGCTGGCAATTTCCAGAGTCAGTAAGGATACTCTAAGATGCCAATGATGCAGAAGGCACTGGAAGCCGATAAAAGTTTCAGGAGCTCAAGCAGAGTCTCATTTGGATAAGAGATAAATGATAAGGTGGAAGGACATGAAGAATAAATGCAGGACTGGGTCAGAGGCAGAGCAACACCATGTGATGCTAGCTAGGTTCAGCAGGTGGCAAGCAGAAATCAGAGTTTACATAAATGCAGGTGATCAGTAAGTAAGATGACTTCACAGGACCAGAGAACAACTGTGAACCAGGACCAGATTCTTAATAAATGAAAGGGACTGTTATAGAAATCATTTAAATTGTAGATGACAAAAAGGTTACAGATTATTAAATCACACAGAAGGATTTTTAAAAACTAATACATAGGTGCTAGAGAGATGGCTTTGTGGTCGGCAGTATAAACTGCTCATCCAGAGGTCATAGATTTGGTTCCCAGCAGCCACATGGCAGGTCATAACTGCCAGTTAACTCCAGTTCCAGGGGATATGAGGTCTTCTGGCCTCCACTGGAACAAGGTATGCAGAGTGCATATACACGCAGGAAAAACACTCAAATATATAAATTTTAATTTTAAAGTCTAAAAAAAAAATCCAATATATAGTTTGTATGTGTTTTTGAGGTACCATGTGATGTGTCACTGAATTTTTTAAGGGTAAAAACAATGAGAATCCTTTCTTTTACTTTTTAAAAAGTAGACAGCAGTCAAACTATAACTTAGCATCCATTTATCTCCCTTCTTTCTCATTTGCTCCTCAGAACCTTCAGAACCACTATCCTAACTGAACTGCACATTTATAGTCTATAGAAGACAGATTCTGCAATAAGATATAACGGTCACCTGAATGGCATGCTTTAAGAGCAAGAGAGGAGGAAAGGGTAGGAAGGAGAGCAGAGGTGGCAGGAGAGGAAAGGGACAAGAAGAAGAAGTGTCTCAGCTACAGAGGCATTAGCGGATGAGAGTTTCTGTGACGTCGTAGGACTGAGAAGATTCCAGTTGGAAAAAGGAAATAAAGTCTTTAAAGAAGTGAGATCCAGCCTAAGGTTTGAGGGAGGGAGAAAGGGAGGGAGGGGGAAAGAGATGGGGAGGGAGGGAGGGAGGGAGGGAGGGAGAGAGAGAGAGAGAGAGAGAGAGAGAGAGAGAGAGAGAGAGAGAAAGAGAAAATACTCCAGCAAGAGATACAAGCACTGTTATTTGACAGATAAAGACGTTAAGGTTAGAAATTCAATTTTGGGATTTTCCACTCACAATCAGTGAAGGGATTGAACAGGGTTTCTACTCCTATCTCCAGTGATCCATCTTGGAGTCCACATTCACTTTTTATCACATCTACTCTATGTTGTTAAATTTTTATGTTCTGCTTTGGCCTGGGTAACCTGCCCCCAAAGAAGAAAATTATTAATTTTTACTTCATTTTCTGTTCATGCCACTATATCTGACAAAGTGAAATGCTGTCCCTCAGTCTATCTACTAGTCCAACCTGATGCTGTGTTCACCCCTCATCTTACAACCTCCACGTTAGCAAATAACTCTGCATTAACCAGCTCAGCTTTTTACAAAACATCCATGACATTCACCTCCATGGATCTTTACTTGTTACAACTTTCGTACTGGTTCTCCACTTGAATTTGTGGGTATGTCTTCCCAGTGAGCATTAGGGAGATAGAAACCACTTCCGGTTTGACATTTTATTTCTCTGTTGTACTCAGGAGAAACTACTACATCAGGCACACAGTGGAATGACTAATGTGGACCATATATAACAGGTAAGCACATATTCATGTACTTTAAAAGTACATAAATGTTATGTATCTTTCCTAAATACATGCAGTAGCTTTAGCACAGACCTACCAAGTGAAACAGCAAAATGTTAAAGAAAGCAAGTTTTGTCCTGAACTAAGAAGCTTATATGAATGAAAAAGAAAGATCTCTGTGAGACAGCAGTCCTGGTTCAGGCTGCATGGCACAAGTGTGGGCTAGCATGCTTAGTGCCTTGAACTGGCCTCTTCTTCCCCATGTCCCTTTCTGGGTCCACCCCACCACCGAGGTGGTGTGTGGTGACATGGAAAACTGACACTGGCTACTGGGAACTGATGTCATCCAAAGTGAGGGCTGCCCGACCTAACCCTATATAGCTGATTGCTCTGCTTGAATAAAGAGAATTCCTACAAGCTCTACTATTAGCCAGAGATCTCAGAGTTATTATACAATCGATTATGGAACTATTAATATTTCAGCCTTGTGCAGACATTGGGGCTGGTTCCCAGGATTGGTTAGGTGGCCACAAAGGCTAACAGCCTAGGGCCACAGATTTGTGCACACATGGGGGCCATGGAAACCAGCAGTTTCCTGGCTGGGTGTGGCTAGGGAGTTATAACCTCCCCAGCCACAAGTTTGCCCACAAAGCCATCAGCTTTGTAGGTGTGTGTGTGGGTGGGGGGCAGCAGCCCAGGTACAGGTCCTGGGGTGGAGTCATCAACCCTGCATGACTGCCAGAAGGCCAGCAGCTACCTGGACATCAAAGCACGTGTAACAGCAGAACCCACATCTCCAAGAAAACACTGATATAGTCATTAAATATGAGGCAAATATTACTATTATTCTTATATTCAATGACTTTTCCTATGTTTACAGATATTAGTCAAGACTGAAAAAATGCTGAATGAGATAATGCCAATATTGTTCTTGGTCACTACTTTTTATTTTGCTAGATTCTCCTAATTTTCTAGTAAGATTGGGTCAATTCAGGTATTTTTGGTTTCATTCTACTAAACAAGGTTCAGACTGCTCTACCCTTCTTTTGATAATGTCTTTTATGAATTTCTTTTTACATAATAACTATGAACAAAAGTGCCCAGGTTATTAGAGCCATTTCCAGTTCTTGCTTGCCGACCAGAACTTGATAATAAAAACCTATACCCTATTGCTGAAGGTATCACCCACTTTGGTCATAAGACATAGAGAAATCAAGCAGGAAATGAGCAGGAAACTTCATGCTAGCTCACTTCATAAGGCCAGAAGATGATATACAGGCTGCTCGGGCAGAAAAATTATCAAGAGTCTTACCCAGGTGTGAACCCTGAGAGCTACAGTAATGAGCTACTAGGCCAGATGTGTCCTGTGGTCCAACAGTGGAACAACTGTTACGGTGCTTTCTGATTGTATTTGTGGCCTGCTCTATAGGAGGGAACCCATACCCAGAGTACTGTAAACCTGGCCCTAACCATGCCTGGGGAGGTCACAGACCCAGAGGAGAATCTACTACTATGCTTTTGCTCAATGGTCATGTTGTCAAATCACCTTCTAAGTATTCGTGTTTATAGTTATAGTTTAGCGCTGCACACAGCCTAGGCCAGAGAAAAATCTATTGGTTAATATAGAAATTAATAATGGGTCAAAGTACCAAGAATAAGTGATGGTGGAGGGACTAAGTCCTAAATAGGACATCACTGATAGAGAAATGTGTAGGCAAGACACTTCCTGCCCATGAGCTCATGCAGCTATAGTGCAGCGATACTCATCTGCACAAGATGGCACCTGTAAACATTTCATCATGGTAGACTGACTGTCTATTGGCAGTTAATGGTTGTGGGAGTGGGGGTATCATTTTCTTCAGTGGTATAGCCATGGATATGTTGTCCATGCTCTAGTAAATAACCTTCCACTCACAACTGTGCAAGCAACTCTAATTAAAACCAGTGAGTCACACAGAAAAAGAAGACGCAAAAGTAGGAAGGGGACTTGATGAGAAGAAAGGAGAGGGAGCAGGGAGGGGAGGAGAACTGGGGGTGAAAAAGTGACAAAACTTCATTCTATACATTCTATACAGTGTGAAACTGTCCAAAAACAAAAATAAGTAAAAAAAAAAAAAAAAGAATAGAAGTCATCTATAAAATATACTTCTAACATACCTTTACCTTTAGTAAGACATTAAGCATTTTAAATCTCAGAACAGTAAATACCGGATTTCCAAGGAAACTTTGCTTTTTAAAATCAGTTTATTTGTACTTTAACAACTTGTTAGTTAAAAAATTAAATAAAAATCCACTATATAAAAATAATAGCATATTTTATATGACTAAATTCTAGGGTAGTATAAACATTTGTGATGCATACTACATGAACTGGGTAACTTGTCTTCGTTAGCCATAACTGGCAAGTTGACATAGCCTAGAGTCATCTGAGAGAGGAAATGCCTAGATCAGATTGGCCTGTGAGTGCATCCGTGGGAGACTGTCTTGACTGTTAACCAATATGGGAGGGACCAGCCCCCTGTGGGCAATACTACTCCATGGACAGTAGGTCCTGGGCTATATACGGAAGCATATCATAAGCCTGTGTGACCCAGCATGAAGGTTCCTCCACAGTTTCTGTTTGAGTTTCTATCCTAGCTTTCCTCAATGAAGGATTGTAACTTGTAAGGTGAAATAAATACTTTTCTTCCCCGACTGGATTTTGGTCAGTGTTTTATCATAGCAACAGAGACAATATTACAACACCTCTATATCATAACATGCTCAGTAATGGCATTTACATGTATTCGTTCAGTAATAAAATCATATCTAGAAGATATTTCAAAAATAAGAACCAAATCTATAAGCTGAAGTCAACCGAAAGTGAGCATTGCTTTTCGGCTTAAACTTACTTTGACACAAAAACAGAAAATAATAGTTCCTAGGATACATAAACATTTTATTTATCTATTTAAATTTTGTGTGTATGGGGTGTTTTGTCTCCAGGTATGTAAGTGCACATGGGTCATACAATGCTCCCAATGGCCAGAAAAGGGCCTCGGACACCCTGGAACTAGAGCTAAGGATGGTTGTTAGCTGCCATGTTGGTACTCGGAAGAGAACCTGGGTCCTTTGCAAGAGCAGCCAGTGCTCTTAACCACTAAGCCATCTCTCCAGCCACTAAAATATGTACTTTAGGAGAAGGTTTGCATTTAAAAAAAGATGCTTCACATTCATATGGTTATGTTCCCATAATAACATCAATTTGAAAACACATGTACAAGGCACCTGTTTTCTTGGTGATTTAAAACATTTGGAACTATCACTACTCCCAAAAAGAAACATCTTTTTTTTTTTTTAAGTTTATGTAATATAATGTTCCCAAACAATCTTGCACCTGACCTAGTTGATATAAATTATGCATTAGCATCCCTTAGGTGAGCACTAATACAAGTAATTCTCTTCTTCATTTTAATAAGACTACCAAGAATTCTTACTAATATAATATAGTATTCTTGATTACATTTTAGCTACAAAAACAAATTTAAAATAATACAAAAAGCAAGGGATCACATTACCTTAAGACAAACTTAAAGCAGATTTCAATAAAATGGGTTTTGATCCATTAACTAAACACCATAGACCTCTATGATTCTTCCCCACAGAAACCAGGAGATAGATATATATCTCAAATGATACTCTATCAAGAGTGATACCTCAGTTTCAGTCCATTCTTCCTATTGCATGTAAGCTAATAAAGTGGATGGCATAATCCATAATTCTAGAACTTCATGGTATAATATACATATCCATTTTACTTACCAAGTCATATATCTGGTTTGCCAACTGTACCTTCTCATCTGCATCTTCCAAAGCCTTATAGTAGTCCTGAATAAAAACATTTTAAGAATTAATTATACAGGAACAGCAAGAAAAAGAGAGATCAACCTACTTTTTCATTATTCTACCTTGCTATCTTATCACTTAGTCACCCTGAGCTACCTACAACCCTCTCATGGCCAGGAGGTGGCTGGAGAGTGTTAGCAATCAAGGGCAATGGCTAAGAATTATAGGAAGATGCTCAGAATTCCAGAAAAGATATACATAAAAAGAAGCAGTTCCAATCCCAGCCTCTACACTAGAAAATATTATTTGAGTTGATAATATATGAAAGAAGAAAAAGAATACGACACTCTTTTGACAGTTTTCTTATGTGTATGAGTGTCTGCATATATGTAAGTGAACCTGTGCTCTGCGATGCCTGCAGACATCACAAGAGAGGGTTGGAGCCCTTGGAACTGGAGTTAAGGACAGTTGTTAGCCGCCAATGGGTGCTGGGAATTGAACCTGGGTCCTCTGCAAGAGCAGCCAAGTGCTCTTAATCACCAAGCCATCTCTCCAGCCCCAATGACAACTTCTTAATAATAAAAATACAGCTATAGAGAGGATTCTGATCTGTACATTTCTGCTGTCCAATTGTTCTGTAACTCAGAATTTAAATTGGGCATAAATTTCTATCATCCAAACTTTATATTTCTCTAGACCATTAAACAAATTATTTATTTAAAAAGAAGATTCTATGAACTTCCATGGATGGTTAGAGTTTTGAGGGTATATTCAAACTGTGCTACACCAACATTACTTAGGTAAAAGCAATGGCTAGAGACTTGGATTTGAACATGCAGTGTCTTTACCCACAGCCACTGGGACTACCAGGTATGTTTTAAGCCGGGACGAATTCCTTTACAGACACAGATTTTTTTCCCCCCTCTCCTAACAGAAATCATCTTCCCTCCAGCTGGAAGAATAGATAATACAACTATGGGCTTTTTAGTTTCCAAATTAATATTTCTGTTGGTCACTGAAGAATTATATAAAAGTTGGGTATAGGGAGGTATTCTTGCTCAGCAATGTTAAAAATCCTGATCTAAGCAAGTCACATAGCTACATGATAATCAGAGTCAAAGCCAGGTCTCTGACATTGTTCCACATCATACATTTACAGCAAACCTCGGGTGAAAACTGGTGTTTATAACCATTCAAATCCGGAAGAGAGCTCTAAGTCCTACCAAACTAATAAAAACTCAAAAAGAATTACAGGAAGCTCTAAAATACAATGATCTCCCTACATTACTGATCGCTTTTCCTCTGACACCAGAAACCTACTTCAGCTGTCTCTGCAGAGGCCCCCACTGCTGACTGAAAGCCCTCCCCATCCAACACTTACTTTTTTGATGGATGCCATCTGCTCTTCTCTCCACTCGGGTTTGTTTTTCTTCGCATTCATAAAGAATTCACTGACTCTTTGCTCTAGTTGATCCATTGCATCTGACATAATAAAACATTTCATATTTAGCTAACAAAATTGCTTTGATTTGAGGAAAGAAAAATAAATCTGATAACATGTACTACTTTACTTTGATAGTGCCTTATAGCCATTATGCTTATATAAGTTACATAAATACATAATGCCTTAATTACCTTAGTTTTTAAAAGTTCCAATTTTCTTTACTGAATTTGTTATTTCAAAACTTTTTCCAATAATCAGGGCAAAGTTGATAAGACAAAAAAGGACCTGAACTACACTCTCTGAATAGTGTAGTAATGAAATCAAAGTTAATGGTATTTATTATGTAGGCTGAATGTGGCAAAATGCTTACTCAAAGTGCTACTAGATAGTTCTCACATTTCTTTTAGTAAGAATAGGTGATGATGATATTTTAAACACTTGCTATACAGCAGCATTCAGTGCCCTTCACCTCATCTGAGCTGAAAATAACCTGTGTGATCATGTTTACTAATATACTATTTACTATATACTATTTACTCCCTCAATACACTATTTATTCTATGTGCTTTCCAACACCTTGACCAAGAATAAGCACCTCAATGGATATCTTATAAAAAAGGGAAAAATAAACAAAGGGATGTTTGTTATGTAAATGGAGGAACTTTCTCATTATATTCTTCCTTTAAAGATTTTAGGTGCATAATAGCTTTTTTTTAAAGATTCTGAGAAAATCTGTTAATTTTAACTTTTAAAAACCATTCTAAGTAGACTTCCTATTATGAAACTCTAGTAACTTCTGCTAATGCACCATGCCTATTAACTTTAGACATTTCCAGGTTTGTAAAGGAAGTAAGTGTGAAAATCCCATTATGTGTATTCTAAATCCAAACTACCACAGAACATGTTAAATATGTAACGATTAACAAAAGTTCAAATAATCTCTTATTTAATGCTTATTTTTATTGGGCAATATACATTCTAATTTTTTGGCATTATTTTAAATCCACAGAAGACTGTCTTTTCATAGAGAATGAAAACTCTGAAGGGACAGTAGAGTTAGGGTCTATGAGAAATTAGTTATGGTCTAAAGCAAACTCAACTCTGTATGTCATCAAACTCGACTCCAATCTGGTGAGAGTGTCCGGAAAATGTTTACTATTTCAGCTAGATTAAAGTGGGAATGGAAAACCACATGTACAATTGCCATATTCTAACAGGCTGAGGGGCAATGTGCCCCCAAGAGATAGCCCAGAGACTGAGAAAGGGCATCCAAGAACAGAAGGTACAGAATTGTGTGGGAAAGAAAGCCAGGTCACAGCGACCCCAACTGGCGCTTGAGCTATCTACCTCCAATATGGCTTTTCAAAGAACAAGATTAATTTTGGTAAAACGTCGTCACAATATATCAAGCAGTTACTGACAGAAAAATAAAAAGGTGAGCCAGGTACAGTGGCTCATGCCTGTAAATCCCAGAAGCAAGAACATCAGTGCAGGGCCAGCTTGGGCTAGACAGTGAGTCTGAGGCTAGCTTGAGCTCCACGACACACAGACAGAAAAAGAGTCAGAGAGAGAAAGAGAGAATAAAAGCCTACTAGTGGTCTAAATTTTTATAAAGGGTAGACACAAAGATTTCAGTAAAATCTTTTTCTCTCCCTTTGGCTGAGAAAATACTTGTGCTGTTGACCACTCAGAGTGTATCCTAGGCAACTTGTCAAAAATCGTCATTCCAAGTTCACTCGAGTGTCTAAACTGCGCATCTATGTATTTGCACTATTGAGGAATTAGGAATAGAATGAACTTGTATGAATGCTGAAATCCAAGTTCCACAGACTCGAGTGCAATCTGAGCAGCACACTGTTTTCCACTGCGCCACACACAGTATCGTCATTTCCCATGCAGGTACACGAACATTTAATTTTTTTCCTGCAGTGCCCAACATGTTGATGTGCCCTGTGCTCTGACGCCTCCTTTAGTAAAAGCCCGAGAAAAGTAGCGCGGGAGGACCGGCGGCCGCAGGCGGCTCCCCGGCCCAGATGGCCGCAGAGGGAGCGGGGACCGCAGGGACCGCGCGGGGCCGCCGTAAGGCGCCACTTACTCTGCACCTGCAGATCCATCTCGCGCATCTCCGTGAAGCGGTCCCGCAGGTCCATGGGCAGCTGCTCAATCACTGTCAAAGGCAGAGTCCGTAAGAGAGGCGGGCCCAACGGCGAAAGGACGCGCTTGCGTCACGCGTGCGTGCGTGCGTGCATGCGTGGGGGGGAGGGGGCCGGCAACTCACAACGAGGCTGCCAGTTACCGTGAGAAAAAAACATCCCCCGCTCCCCCTCCCTCCCGCCATCCCGCCCGCCCGGCCACTCGCGCTCCTGGCCGCCTCGGGTCCCGCCGGCCGCGGCGCCGGCGCCGCGCACTCACTTTCCAAATAGTCCTCTAGGTACAACATCGCGGGCCTAACAGCTGCGGGGTCGAACGGGTCCAGGGGTTTATTTGTGTCACTCGCTGTCGCCGGAGTTTTGTCCCTTCCAATATGGCGCCTCCGCTAGCAGCACCCGCTCGACTCCGGCAAAGGCAAAAAAAAAAAAAAAAAAAAAAAAAAAAAAAAAAAAAAAAATGGGCAGCAGAAAAAAAAAAAAAAAAAAAAAAAAAAAAAAAAAGCTCCACTTTGGCGCCTGACGGCGCTTGACTCACTGTCGCCTGCCACTGCCATTGGCTGGCTGGAGTGCTGACGTTAGTCGCCCGGTGCGGATTCCCGCGGCATTCTGGGAAATGCCGTCCTTTTTTCCTCCAATGCGAGGCTGAACGTACTGGCCGCATCTCCGCAAAAGAACTACAGAAACCAGACGCCTGCGGGAACCCGGCACACCAGAATCCGAAATGCGGTGCCTCTGTTTATTCGTTGATTTCTCACTCAGGGAATGATGGGAGTTGTATGCGACTTCCTGACAGAACTAGGAACTTTTCACCTGTTCCATGCTATGATTCCAAGCCCGCGGTTTGTGAGTCATGCATTTCTAGCCGTGCTAAGCAAATAGCAAAGATTCCAAACACTAGAATAATCGGCCAAGTTCGAAAAATTCGGATTGTTTAGAACAGAACTCGCTGGTGGAATTTATCTTCAGTTTTCACTCCGGAGATCTAAGCGGGACAGCTTATTGACGTCCCTGTAACTTTACGATAGTTTATCCGGAGACTCTGGAGCCAATGTGCATTTCCCAATTTAAACAATGCCGTAAATAATGTGCAGTAGCTAGTTACATGTTGTATTTGGCGGTTTGGCTATTGGTCATGGTAATGCGACTCTTCCAGGGCACCTGTAGGAAAAAAAAATAGCGATCAGCCATAAATAATGGGAGATTTAATCCAATGAGATGTACTGTTAATGATTTGAATTTATATTGGATAAATAGTTGTTTTAGAGATGTATAGTCCCGGGCGGACTTTTTTCTACCCTAGGAAATGTTGACCGCTGGCATAATTATTGTATTACCATTCAGTTTCTCTTAAAATATTTTTCTTAAAAATTCTTGCACTAAATCTCTTTAACAGTTTTGGAGAAATGATAACTTCTTAGAACATCTAGTCAGGCTTGGTGACACACATCGGGCATCCCATAGCACTGAATGCAGAAGCAGGAGGATCAGAAGTTGGAAGGCAGCCAGCCTGGGGTACATGCGACTGTCTTAAAACATCTATGATGATTTATCCACTGTTTCTTAGAATCTTTTTTATATATGTTCTATCTTAAAATTTTCAAATACTTAATAGTTTTAGAAGCTCTATTTTTCCCTTTAAAAGCCATTTTTTCTTTTTCCTTGCCTTTTAAACCCATTTAATCTACATTCTCTTTCTTTTGAATTCAACACTGAAAACTGTATGTGTCTTTTTGTGCTATTTCTTTAAACGCTGCCACTTTGGTCATAGAGTCTTCTGCGTTGTGATTTTCAACTCTGAATTCATTTTCTGGGGTTGTAAATGTGGAGATTCTTTGAGGCTGGAGCTGAAATTGAGTTTTCCTAGAGAATATTAGCATTTGCTTCTGCAGTTTGCTGGGACACACCATCAACCTTAGGGCCAAATTAAGTTGTATAGTTGAGGTTTATTGTGTTGCACAGAGAGATTGAATTTGAGCCTGTAACTCAAATATCTTATTACAGACTCTCCAGAGACTTTTCCTTCCAGGTCCAACACAAGCATGTTTTCTTACTGACCTCATCTGTTCAAGTTTATTTCTCATCCACTCCTGCATAGGGAGGGAATATAGCTTTTGGGAACCTCAAATTTTGTCTTCTATTAGACTCCTCATTGAACTAGCTTTTGACTTTTATCTTCTAACTATGATATGCACACAACTGTCAAAGCAGAAGCTCTGTGAGCCGAGGATTTGACTGATAATCTTTAAAGAAAAGCTAACATTGGCCCTGGGTTTTCTGAATATATTCATTTCACTTCCTCCATCCTCTTTATGTCCACTCTGAGAATCTCTTTATTTCCTACTAGATCATCAATTCACTTGCCTCTGTCAAATTAATTGATTAATCAATTAATTAATTTGAGCCAGCATCTCCCTAGCTCAAGCTGGCCTCCCCCTCACCATGTAGATCACCATGTAGATCACCATGTAGACCACCATGTAGCTCACCATGTAGACCACCATGTAGATCACCATGTAGACCACCATGTAGATCACCCTTGGACTCCTGATTCTCCTGCTTCTACCTGCAAAATGCTGAATTCACAGGTGTACCTCAACTCACCCAGCTCCAGTTGAGCTCTCTAACTTGGGATTTTTAGTTTGTTTTCAGATATTTTATTCATAGTAATTAATATGGCCTCCTGTCAGAAGTAGAAATCTGTGGTGTCAATATGAGCTGGTTCTTAGAGTGTGTTCTGTATTGAAGACTATGAAATTTAAAATGATTTGATTTCAGTCAGTACACACGCACCCTCCACAGAAACAGGAACTGAAACTTCTACACAGCCTATTTTAATTACTGAACATAACCCTTATTGTTGAAGCATCCATCACCTGCAGAAAACCATGTTTGTACATGCATGTGATCATTTCTTACATCACAGGTTATGCAGTTGATAATACTTGGAGATGCATCCCACCTAGAACCTACACTACATTTCTTGACAGTGCTTCACATATGCAGAAGGACTAGAAGTCTCTCTGTGAATATTCCTAATTCCTCATAATATCTTATTAATTCATCAGACATAGGCCAAAGGCGGTCCTATCATATGCATCATTGGGATTTGAGATTGGGGATGTAAAGACCAGAGACTGATGGCATTGTAACAGAAAAACTCCAATTTCTCTGCTCTTGTGGCCAAGAACCACCAGAAAAGCTCTAGTTCTTTCCTTCTCTATTCCCTACTTTCTCCGTCTAACTAGGATTGTGCAACAGTGAAGGTGATTTTAACATTCTGCGTGTCTGTTTCTAGATGTGTAAATTGGAAACTACACCAGCCGTTAAATCACAGGGGTGCTTGTGAAACTGTCATCTGTGCAAAGCTCTTAGATTAATGCCTAGAATATGTTGCTATTCAGCAAATGTCAGCTGCTATTGCCATCATCATTCTTAACATCATGTGTCCCACATAAGTTATCCATATTGCAAATGGGACTCCATGCTGCTTTGTTCTGCATTAGGCTCCTGCTTCTTTCCAGGTCAAGCACTACTGACTGGAGCTCTAGCATTATAAATAGTTTTTGTGGACTGGAGACATGGCTCAGCCATCAAGAGCACTGACTGCTCTTGCAGAAGACTGGGATTCATTTCCCAGAACCCACATGGTGGCTAAGAACTGGTGGTGCACGCATTTAATCCCAGCACTTGGGAGGCAGAGGCAGTCATATCTCTGTGAGTTCAAAGCCAGCCTGGTCTACATAGTGAGCTCCAGGCCAGCTGGGACTAAAGGGAGACCCTGTCTCAAAAAGACCAAAAAAAAAAAAAAGTTTTTGTTTCTTTGTTACTTGAGGCAGGGAGTTCTTGTAACCCCAGCTGACCTGGAACTCAATATGAAGACCAGGCTAGCCTCAGTATCACCAAGATCTGCCTTCTTCTGCCTCCCAAGTGCTGGGATCAAAGGCCTGTGCTACCGCCCCTGGCATTATAAATACTTTTTTTTAAATTCTGTCTTTTTTTTTATATTTGATGTGCTTTGTGTATTCTCATACATTCAATTTTCCAATTCAGTTTAGGCATATATCCCTTCCCTTACCCCACCACACCACCCCTTACCCCATCCAGATCATGCATTCCTGCGTAAACTTTCGCCATCTTTCTCCTGCTTTTTTTTTTGTTTTGTTTTGTTTCAATTTTTTAACAAATAAGTGGATTATTTTGTGAGTACAAGCTCCTTTCATGTAAAACCAATTTTGCAAGCAGTAGTTGCCCAAACCCACACCAGCCTCATGGGTACCACCATCTCAGCGTGGACTAGGGGGGGGCTTGTATGTTCAATCAAGTTTGATCAAAGAGTGTCCAGGCTATATTGTTGTAGTTTCACCATTCACCCCAATCACAGCCCTTACATTCTACTGTGCCCCCTCTTCCGCAGATTGTTCCCTAGGCTTAGAAAAGGGGCACAGGTGGATGAGAAGCAAAACAGTCTACTTTCTCTGGAGCTGTTGTCTTGGTCTCTAGTCAATTCTGGCTGTTTTCTTTCATGGGCTGCCAGTTTGTCCAGGCATAACCTTTCGATCCTACTAATTGCATTATAAATACTTTTAAGTCATTTATTTTGTGGGTGGGTGTGTCCATGCTGAGCCTCTCCTGTGAAAGTCAGAAGAGAGCTTGTGAAGCTGGTTCTCTCCTTCCACCATGTGGGTTTTGACTATAGAACTCGGGGAGTCAGTCTTGACAGCAAGCTCCTCTACTTGCGGAGCCATCTCATCGGCCCTCTAGTATGCTCTTGCCTATAAATATGGTGCTGCCTCTGCCGTACTTAATGCCTGGAAGAAACATTCTGTGAAGGTGTACTCTGCAAGACTACACTACATCAAGGAAAACTACTGCCCAACTAGGAGTTCAAATTTAGGGAAGAGATCCCAAAGTGGAATGCAAAATATGACTTTAAAGGATTTAACTCACCTTTGTTCAGGGCAAGGGTGAGTTAAGTCCTTTTTATAGCTGTTCTCAAGGGAAACTTGCCTTGGCACCTTACCACATCATGACATCTATAGTAAACTTTGAAGTAGTTGTGATTCTGCATCAAGGAGTCTGTCTACCTAACAGGTAAGCAGGATAAAAAGCAATTTTAGTAAGCTTCTCTAACTTTTCATAATTAAAAGTCCAGGGAGCCGTTGGCTGGTTGAATTATAAGTGCCATTAATAGGACCATATAATCTTTGATTCACACATGGGATAGTTGTCAGACTTTCTCCTCCCAATACTCACCTCTCTAGGGAGGTCTACTTTCTTGACCTGGTTCCTGAGAGTTGGTGATGGGGAATCTGGAGGAGAGGAGAAAACAGGCAAAAGGGAAGGAACTACTGAGAAGAGATCGGAGGAGACTGCACGCAGAGCCAGTTGTTCTTCAGGGGCACAGTATATGGGAGAGGGAAGACCCTGAAAGGATTGACGGATCCCTGGATTGGAGACTGTCACACACACATGCAAAAAAAACATTTCTACAAAAAGTTGATTCTGGATGAAATGTGAGAAAATACTTGGAACTCAGAGACTGAGTTTTCCACATGCTAAAAATGATAAAGGAATTAAACGGAGTTGTAAAACAAAAAGGCTGAAATAACTTTTGTTGACAGGTAGTAATTGTTGGGTTTTATTTTATCTTAGTTGTTTTTTTTTTTTTTTTTTTTGCTTTTAGTGTTGGGGATCATACCTAGAAGACGATACAAGTTAACACATGATGTACTACCGTTCCATCTCTAATCTTCAGGTGTTGGAGTTCTGATTGTGTGGTGAAAACACTGCAGGTCCCAGATCATATGCTGACGGGAAACTGAGGTGCCCCAACATGCAGTAGGTCAGTCATCATGTGGTAGGTCAGTCAGTCATCATGCAGTAGGTCAGCCATTCTGTAGGTCAGTCATCATGTGGTAGGTCAGTAATCACTATCTATTCCCTTGAAAGTGCCTGGACAAATGATCCTTACCATGCTATCCATTCACCAGAGATCAAGAATACAAAACAATCAAAAGCAACATAGAATGCACACCACCATACCTTGCTGTGGAGTCCACACTCAGGCTCCTCACAAGGTGCAGAGACCTTTACCAAGGTAGTACAACTTAATCTTGTCTGGCACCTTAGTCTGCATTGTACTTGTTGAAGGATATACACAAAGAGCTATGTGTCTGTTGTAGTTTGTCTTCCATTGCTGTGACAAAACACTCTGACTGACACCAACTTGGGGAGGAAAGGGTTTATTCAGCTTATGTCTCCTGGGTCAGTTCTTCACTTAGGGAGCCCAAGGCAGGAACTCAGGACAGGAACCTGGAGGCAGGAGCTGAAGCACAGGCCATGGAGGAATGCTGTTCACTGGCTTGCTTGCTCCTCTGGCTCATGCCCAGCCCGCCTTCTTATACCATACACAACCACCTGCTCAGGGTGGCACCATTCATTGTGGGTTGGGCCCTTCCACACTGCTTGGCCATCAAGACAATACTCCATAGATGTAGCCACAGGCCAATCCAATGGAGCCAATTCCCCAATTGAGGCTCCCTCAACCCAGGTGTGTCAAGTTGACACTAAAGCTATCCAGCACAATTGACCCATTGTCAACTTGACACACAAAACACATCACTATTAAACCACCAACTTTCCAGTTCTTATCCCCAAAGTATGATGTTAACATTAATCACAACCTAAGACAGTACAACCTTAAANAGACAGAGGGAAGAGCAGGGGAGGACAGGGAGAGACAGAGGGAAGAGCAGGGGAGGACAGGGAGAGACAGAGGGAAGAGAAGGGGAGGACAGGGAGAGACAGAGGGAAGAGCAGGGGAGGACAGGGAGAGACAGAGGGAAGAGCAGGGGAGGACAGGGACAGACAGAGGGAAGAGCAGGGGAGGACAGGGAGAGGCAGACTCATAGCAGTTTGTGTAAGAAATAATATCGTTTTCTTTTTCTCATGTCTAAGATTTATTTTATCTACATGTCTGTGTATATGTATGTATCTGGCGTTTGTATACCACATATGTGTGGGTGCCCAGGGAAACCAGGTGAGGGTGTTGGATCCCCTGTGCCTGCAGGTGTGTTGGAGCTAAAACCTAAACTCAGGTTCTTTGAACGAGCAGCAAGCACTCTTGACCACTAAGCCATCTCTTCAGCTCAAAAATTAACTCATTTTTAAATGTTACAGATAAGCAAATGAAATAGACTCTTAGATAAACAGAAAATTCCAAAAGTGTAAGTACTGAAAGCCATGATTAATAAAATCAAATCAGAGAGATCTCAAAACTGGAGAATCAATCTGGAATGTCAATAAGAATTCCAGAAAGAGAACAGGAAATAAATAGAAACATAAAAGAGTCCATACTTAATGACAATATTTTCATGGAGTCTTAAAATCAGTAAAACCATGAAAACAAAAATCAGAGGCAGGTTGCCTCCTGGACAAGTTGGAGGTTGAACGGATTCTTGTTCCTTGCTATGTGGCAGGGCAGAGGCCCTGAGGCACTTGTGTCCTGAGTTGGAAGAAGTGGTTTTAGATAGCTATGGGATTTTGAATCTTTGAACAGAACCAAGTTTGAGTTCTGTCTGTACTATTTACTCATATGACTTAAATTAAATTAAATTAAATTGCCCAAGCTCCCTATGACTGGGCAAGAAGAGAGAGTTGCCCTGTGGCCACCCTCAAAAGAGGTGTCTAAAAATACTTAGTAAAGTGCTCAACACATACATGTAATCATGAAAAAAATACTTTTGAATTGGCAGTGCCAAGAACTCACTGGCTAGCAAGTAACATAGCAAGGCCCTGCAATCAGGTCACTCACCTCTCACCAGGCAAACAATGGAACCCACTGTCCACAGAGCACTTAAAACAATAGTAAAGATGGCGTTATGGTCTGCTTTGTATCACCACTATGTGTCAGCAACTTTCAGCACTGTCAGTGGTAAAAATAACATTTCTACTGGTTAGGAAAATGTTGTCCATGTTGTAAACAATTGCCTGTTTTGCCTGATTTTCCAGTAACTGTAGATTTAATGAATGGATGATTATAAATAAAAATTAAATGAAGGGTAATTATAAAGACAAAACATAAAGCCTGACTTTTTTCAGTTATAACATTTCTAGGTGATAACTCAGAGGTTTAATTTATACTTTAAATTTAGAACTGTGAAGTACTAGGTATATTTTTTATAGTATGCATTAAACAGCACTGAATTTAGATCAATATATTGGGAATTGAAATGCATATTTAAATTTTTTATTCTTAATTGCTGTAACATTTTAATGTAATTATTCATCAATACAGCAGATCTTATTTTTCTGGCTCAAAAATTTGTTCACATTTTCATTGAAATATGGAGCTTTAAAAAATGATCTCTGAGATAGAGATCAGAACAGCAGTTACTAGAGGGAAGGAAAGATAGGTGGGTGGAGAAGCAGATGTGAAGCTTGGCTAACTAATAAAAACTCCATATAGACATGAGGAATATGTTCTAGTGCTCTATAGCAGTGTAGAGTGACTGGAGTGTACAGGAATATACTGTCTATCTCAAAACAGACAAGAATCCCAAAACAAAGAGAAGCTAGTCACCATGATTTCATCATTAAGAATATGCCCTATTGAGTTGCCCTACTGCACCTAAATATATGTCCAATGGTTACGTGCCAATTAAAATTTTTAAATATTTTATTTATTTTTTATTTTATGTGTATGAGCATATTGCCTACTTGTATGTAAGTGCACGTGTATCATGTAGTGCCCTGGGAGGTCAGAAGAGGGTGTGGGATCCCCTGGAACTGGAGTTAAGGACAGTCATTAGGCACCATGTGGGTGCTGGTAATTGAAACTGGGTCCTCTGCAAGAGCAGCCAGTGCTCTTAACCACTGAGCCATCTTTCTAGCTCCTCCAATTAATTTTGTAATGATTAAAAATATTGAATGTCTGTTTATTTTCCTTCATCTTAAGTAATCCATTCACATACACAATTATATAAAAACAACATTGAGGAAAAGAAAATCTACACATTCCAAAATTTCTTTTCTGTAAAATAATTGTTACTCACTGGGTGTAGTAGTGCACGCCTTTAATCCCAGCACTTTGGAGGCAGAGGCAGGGGGATCTCTGTGAGTTCAAGGCCAGTCTGGTTTACATAGCAAGCTCCAGGCCAGCTGGAACTAAAGAGAGACCCTGTCTCAAAAAGACAAAAAAAAAAATTGTTACTCGTTTAATTTCATTGGGTTTTTCTACCTTTGTTTTTTTGGTATTGAAGCCTGAACTTAAGGGCCTCATATATGCTAAACACTCTACCACAAAGCTACATACCAACATCTAATTTCATAATTAGGTTTGAAAATAATTTTCTTTTTTTTCTTCTTTTTTTCATTATTTAACAATAAGTAATAATTTATGAGTTCAAGCATCCTTCATGTAAAACCAATTTGCAAGCAGTTGCGCCCAAACCCCCACAGCCCAAGGGTCCCACCATCCTGTTGGGGGGGGCTTGTGTGTACAATCAAGTTGATCAAATAAGTGTCCAGACTATGTTGCTGTAGTTTCACCATTCACCTCAATCGCAGTCCTTACATTCTACCACACCCCCTCTTCTGCAGATTGTTCCCTAGGCTTAGAAAAGGGGCACAGGTGGACCAGAGGCAAAACAATCTACTTTCTCTGGAGCTGTCGTTTTGGATTCTTGTCAGTTCTGGCTGTTTCCTTTCATGGGCTGACAGTTTGTCCAGGAACAACCTTTCAGTCCCACTAATGAAGCACAAGCAATTAGATATATAGGTATTTAAACAGTACTAATTGTTATGGTAGGTTACTTTGGTATAGACACAGATGTTTGGATGCTATGTTAATCCATGAATTACATTTTTTCTGTAAAATATGACAGGGTATTACTGTGGTTTATATCATCTCCTAACCACCAGACGATGTAAGCTTGTGGCATCAGCCATGGGTTATTCCTCCAAGGAGAGAGCGAATAGCCAATTAGATTTGGGATATACAGACATATGGCTGCCGCTGCTGCACAGTATTTCCAGGCAGATGAGGTGTAGCTGGTGCTGATGGAGGAGTCTTTCTTGACTCAAGGAGACCTATATTTGCTTTATTGGTTTAGTGGCCTTTGGTAACACTCTCTGGTATTCCAGAGACCAACTGTACACTTGCAAGTGCAGTCTCAATACATCTTTCCCATGCTTACATGCCGGGTGGGGTGGTGCACACCTTTAATCCTAGCACTTGGGAGGCAGAAGCAGGTGGACCTTTGTGAGTTCAAGGCCAGCCTGGTCTACAGAAAATAATTTTCTTATGAGTATCTTTTTAAAAATATTTTTGATTCTTTGAAAATTTCCTACAAATATATGAAATACAATATACAAACAGTGTTTTGATTATACTCAGCCCCTCTTCATGTCCTCCATTGTTATTTTTCTTTTGAAAAATGCCATTTGGCTGGGTGTGGTGCACACCTTTAATCCTAACACTTGGGAGGCAGAGGCAGGTGGATCTCTGTGAGTTCAAGTCCTGCCTGGTCTACAGAGTGAGCTCCAGGCCAGTTGGGAGTAAAGGGAATATACAAACAAACAATACCAAAAAAGGGAAAATACCAAAAAATTGCCATTTGGCTCTAATTTGTTTTTCTCAAATACCCTTGGGTGTAGGTCCATTCCTCAGAGTCTGGCAAACTAATCAGGGATCGCACTCTTAAAGGAGATGGGCTATCCCTCTCCCAGCAGTCATCACTTACCAATATATGTTCAGCCAGGGCTGGGCTTCTTGCCCACCTCTCCCATCCACGCTGGGTTTCTGTCTGACTTGGGCTTCCATAGGTCTTGTGCATTTTGTCACAATCCCTGCAGGTTCATATGTGTAACTAAGCCTGTAGTGTCTACACAGTGTCTACACAACACCGTTTCCTTGTATTAATTTACCACCCCTGGCTCTTACAGTCTCTCTGCCCCCTCTTTTGCAGTGATCCCTGTGCCTTGGGAAGAGAGGGTGTGATGCAGACATCTCACTTAGGGCTGTTCCACAGTCTCTGTTTTCTGAATGTTGACCACTTCTGGGTCTCCGAGTTAATTGCAAGCTGCTATATGAAGAAGTTTCTCTGGTAAGAGTTGAGAGGTGCATTAATCTATAGATATAACAGTAAATCATTAGGAGTCAGTATAATACTATGTATATTTACCAGAATAATACTAGTAGGTTCTCCCCTATAGCCTGTGATCTATCTAGCCACAGAGTCTTGGCTTGATAATGGTGCTGGGTATGGGCTCCATGTTATGAAGTGTGCACCTTAAATATGATAACATTTGTACCACTGTTGCTCCAGCGGGCATATCTTTCCAGGCAGGTAGGTGTCGTAGGTCAAAGATTGCTAATTACTTTTCTTTTCCAGTATCATACATAGCACCTCCTAATACTCTGAAAGCTAGCCAGAAGAGATGCAATGTCAAGGACAGTACCATCTGGAGTTCTCCTTTTTTTGTTCTCCTGTGTAGTGCCTTCAGCAATAGGGTGTTAATGTTAAGCTCTGGCAGATAGTGAAGCAAAAGGGCATTAGCCAGTATTGCTTGCGGGTCTATGGGTCACCCCTGATCAAAAGATCCAAAAGATCAAGTCCATTCCTACGACCATTTTTGTTTTTAATTTACTAGCTTATAGTGTCTGGTAGGGCCATTGAATCACCATTAAGGATGACTACACTTAAACTCTTTTATTAAATATTTTTATTTATTTCTATTTTATGTGTATGAGGGTTATGTCTGCATGTACGTAAGTACACCCATATCATGCAGTGCCTGCAGAGGCCAGAAGAGCATGTGATATCCCCTGGAACTGGAGTTATGGACAGTCTTTAGCCACTATGTGGGTCCTGGGGTTGAAATTTGGGCCCTCTGCAAGAATAGCCAGTGCTCTTAACCACTGAGCCATCTCTCCAGCCCCTTAAAGTCTTTTTATGTTGTATATGTGTATATTTTAAGAAACTTCTCTAGTGGTAGGTTTCCATGTGACTTTTTCAAAAGGTCTTTAGCGTTCTTTATCCCGTCCCGTATGCTCCTGCCCTGCCCTGCCCTCTCATTCCCACCCCATTTAACCCTTCATATCCCAGTATTCTTCTTTTCCCCCTTTTCATCACTGCATTCTGTCCCCTCTCCCAGGAGTCTCGCCTCCCTCATGGTTCCTTATTAATTTCCTGACCTCTATGGATTTTCTAATTGAACATACCTACCTACAATTCAAATCTAGCATCCACTTATGGGAAAGAAAATGTGTCATTTGTTTCTCTGGGCCTGGGTTACCTCACTTAAGGTGATTGTTTCCAGTTCCATCCATTTATCTGCAGATTTCCTAATTTCATTTTTCTTAACAATGGAATAATATTCCGTTGTGTAAATGTGGCATACATAGTTTCATTATCCATTCATCAGTTGATGGACATCTAAGTTGTTTCCACTTCCTGCCTATTGTGAATAGAGCAGCAATGAACATTGATCAACAGGTATATTGCAAGAAGTCGTCTACTCCAGCTGTCAAGTATGCTAGATAGCTTTATTGTAACGCTTATTACAGATAGTGGGCATAAATTGGTTTTGAATACAATGACATAAGAAAAGCACAAGTTGATTTTGTGTGTGAGGAGTTGTTCTAGTTTCATTCCGATGCTGTGTTAAACACTCTCACCAAAGCCAACTAGGAACAAAGCATTGATTTTAGCTTACAGGTTCCAGTCCATCACTGAGGGAAAGTCATGGCAGGGACTTAAAGCAGAAGCCATTGAGCAATGTTCTTTGCTGGCTTTCTTAGGCTCACACTCTGCTAGATGCTTTATACAGCCCAGGACCACCTGCCTAGGTAATAGTACTGCCCTCAGTGGTTTGAGCCCTCCTACCTTAATTCACAATCAAGACAATCCCAAAACAGATATACCCATAGGCCAATTTGATCTGGGCAATCCTTCAATTGAGACTGCCTTTTCAGGTGACTCCAGGTTGTGTCAAGTTGACATTTAAAACTAACTAATCCCAGCTCTCTGGAGGCAGAGGCAGGCGGATTTTTGTGAGTTCCAGGCCAGCCTGGTCTACAGAGTGAGTTCCAGGATAGCTGGGGCTACAGGGGTATACCAGCGTGTTTGAGTGTAGAGGAAGGGGAGATTGTGCATGCCTGGAGGTCAGAAGTACACATCAGGTGCCTTTCTCTATTGCTCTCCACTCTGTTCTTTTGAGACAGGGTCTTTCATTGCACTTAGAGCTCACCAGTTGACTAGAGTGAGGGGCCTGATGTCCTCCAATCTCTGCCTCCCTAACTGGTATTATAGGTACATTTAACCAACTATATGTGGCTTCTTACATGGGTGCTGAGTGTCTAAACTCAGACCCCATGTTTGTACAGCAAACACTTTTCCACTGAGCCATTTTCCCAGCCCCTTAGATAGCTTTCTTATTTTTAATTTTATTCTGCTCTTTTATATTTATTTGTATGTATATGTGCATGCCCCCCTCCCCCTGCATCCATCATTGTGCATGCATGGAAGTCAGAGGACGACTTGTAGGAATTGGTTCTCTCCTATCAGGAAGGCAACAGGGATGAAACTCAAGTTGTCAGGCTTGGCAGCAAGTGCCTTCCACACTGAACCATAGAGTGAGGCCCTTTGTTTGGTCCTTAATTAGTTCAAATCATTAAATGCTTAGGAATCCTTATTTTTCTACTAGTTGACTAGGATATTCTCATTATTAAAAAAGAGAGAGTAAAAGTATGACCATGTGGTGCTTTTCCACACTCCACCATAAATATGGACTTACTACCTAGTGTTACAGGGCCTGCCTCTCCTACTAAGTCAGAATTTCTCAAGGGCAAAAACCCCATGTTTTATTCATCTGTTGATCCACAGAGCTGGCAAGTAATATGACTTCAATAAAGATGTGATGAATTATTGAATGAATGCATAAGCACTGAGTACAAGTTCATAAGTTTGCAAGTTCTGACTAGTGAGGGCAACACGAAATTGCCATGGTTGCTAACTACTGAGCTCTGGGCAGAGAAATAGGCTTCCATTGGTCATCAAAGCAACTAGACCTGAATGCTGAGAAGAATTTTCTAAATAGAAGCCTTTGAAGGATTCTCCAATACAGGAGTAGGTCAACTCCTTCAGTGTGGCTTTTAATTAGCTTGTCTAAAAGAATAGGCAGAGGGAAAATGAAAGTAATATAGTAATTTGTGATGCTCTATATTTTAAAAATCCTTTGAACTTCTAAACAAGAATCTGAAATAAGACTTCTAGGGAATATGTGAAAATATCTAGTACAGTTTGTCTCAGCAAATATTTATTGAACAGCAAATACTGCTCATACAATATTTCAGGAGGACACAGTTCTTGCAGAATGCACAGCTTACTTAGAAAAATGTGTTTACAGAGATATTTTGAGTGAATGTGGTTTAGTGCTGCAATATTCTCAAGTTTTGAGGAAGGGACTATATAATTCACCAACAGAATTTGCATATATTATGTTGAGATTTGTTGATTTCTTTGATGAAGACTATATCAACAAAAGGTACAATGATAGAGATAAAGATGTAGATGAAATATCCACAGATTCAAATACTTTGCAGTCATTAAATATCGTTCCAATTACCATATATTCTAGTTTGTCTTCCATTGCTGTGACAAAACACTCTGAACAACACTAACTTGGGGAGGAAAGGATTTATTCAGCTTACATCTCCTGGGTCACAGTTCATCACTTAGGGAGCCCAAGGCAGGAACTCAGGACAGGAACCTGGAGGCAGGAGCTGAAGCACAGGCCATGGAGGAATGCTGTTCACTGGCTTGCTCCCCTGGCTCATGCCCAGCCTGCCTTCTTTTTTTTTTTAATTTTATTTATTTTTTGTATGTGTATGAGTGTACTGTCTGCATGTAGGTTTGTGCACCCGTGTCGTGCAATGCCGCGGAGGTCAGAAGAGGGTTTCGGATTCCCCTGGAACTGGAGTTCTCCTGGAATTGGAGTTTCAGACGGTTCTCAGCCACCATGTGGGTGCTGGGGATCGAACCCGGGTCCTCTGTAAGAGCGGTCGGCGCTCTTAACTGCTAGGCCTGCCTTCTTATACCATACACAACAACCTGCCCAGGGTGGCACTGCTCATTGTGAGCTGGGCCTTCCCACATTGCCTGGCAATCAAGATAATACTCCACAGATGTGGCCACAGGCCAATCCAATGGAGCCAATTCCCCAGTTGAGGCTCCCTCAACCCAGGTGTGTCAAGTTGACACTAGGGCTATCCAGCGCACCATATTCAGTCATGGCCAGAATGCTTTCTGAGAAATTGGTGATACCATCGTTATGCAAGTGCCTTAGTGTATAGTCATACTGACTTAGCTGACATAGCCTCTGCTGTATATACTTTTATTGTAGTCTATCCACCTTACAGTACTCTCTCTAAAGCTATACACACCTTATGGCATTGAATACTGTAGCAAATTGTAATGGTGAACACTTATGATTTAAGTATACCTAAACATAGAAAAGTACAGTAAAAATACTAGGTGATAAGAAATTTTCAGTTCTGTCATAATTAACTGCATGAGAACACTAGTGTCTTATTGATCAAACTATCATTTGCTGTGTGGTACATGGCTATACATATATATTCAAGTGCAATACATATGGACTGATTAGCAGATGATTTACTCAATAGCAACTCTAACCAACCATTAAAATATTAAGACACTTTTACTAGCTAGCAAGTAGTAGCTGCTTGAGCCATCAGTGACCCATTCTAACCTGGTTGCCTTGGGACCTCCTATGATACACTCTGAGCCTTCCTCATCATGGATTTCATAGAACTAACCCATGGTCTCCTAGGACTGTGATTCAGTGAGGCATGCTGTTCTGTTCTTTGTTAGTTATTTTGAATATTGCTAGATACATTATGAAGTAAAACAAAGTGAGGGTTATAACACACTGTGTGGAATATGGTAACACTTTTGTAACTAAATATGACATATAAAAACATACATTATATTTAGACAATAAATGGTAATCTCTTAATGATAATGTAATCATAGTTCATTGCATTTCAACATATATTTTCCAAAGGTTAAAATTATTTCATAATTACGATCAAAACAATAAAATTGGCAACCTATGTCGTTTGCTATGTCTGTACCCTAAACTTATCCAGGTCCTAAAATATCTCACAGATATTATTTTCATACTCATTTTTGTTCTACAAAGCGTTTCCTGCTGGGTTAATATTACTATGAGTACCCAGGTGGTACATGACTATCAAAATATGAAGCCAGGTCATAAAGAAAATAAAACTTTTTGGATTTTTGATTCTGAGTACCATTTCCAGGACACATAATAAACAGATGTAGGGAAAGCAGATACACAAGTGGGAAATGATTTCAAGACCACATAGGGGGAAGAATTGCCTGCCAAGTCAAGCTTGGAACATGGCAATATTCAAAAGGCTAAGCAAAGGACATTCGAGGTAGCAGGGACAACCTAATTCAGGTTTTAAAACTAATTAGTGGCAGCAAATGGAATCTGGAAGTTCCAGAAGAAGATTAAACCCTGCCTTTGCACATACTCATCTTGTGATCATTTCAGGGAAACTGCTGGAGGGAATGATAAGAGGGGAACAGCACACTCTGTGTCATGGCATCACTTGAGTTGCCTTACTGTCTAGCTCAGGATGTGGGAGTGTGCTCTTTAACATGAAACTGATATATAAGTACATCTATATGTCATCCAGATATAGATTGTAAGCAGATTCATCAGATAATGCTGCTCAGTGCCTTGAGCTTTGATACATATTGCAACATTACAGAAAGAATTGCTGATCTAGAAAACTGGTTCTCAAACAAGAGGGATTTTGCCCCCCAGTGGACATTTGGCAATATATAGAGAGATATTTTCCATTTTAATGCTTGGGAAAATACTACGGGGAACTCAACAATAGAAGCCAGGGCTACTGTTAAATATCACATAGTACACAGCATACACACTTAAGTAGGCATTGGGTCTAGAATCTCAATGATGCCAAGATGATGTAGTTAAAGAGCACCTAACATTTTTGGGTTAGAGTCCCATGCCTATCAATGACATTATCATTTCTTTAGCCAAATAGCATTGATTTGAGGAAACCATACATCAGAGAGCAGAGATAAATCATTAAAATAACATTTTTCCTCCATTCCTTTTCAATTTCTCTAATTGCTAAAATAAAATTAACGACATAAGAACAACAGTTAAGTTTAAAAAAACTTTGTATTTTTTAGAAAACTGTACACTTGAGACAGGCATGGTGGCGCACGCCTTTAATCCTCGCACTTGGGAGGCAGAGGCAGGCAGATCTTTATGAGTTCAAGGCCAGCCTGGTCTACATAGTGAGTTCCAGGCCAGCCAGAGCTACGAGGAGACCCTGTCTCAAAAAGACGAAAAAAAAAAAGATAAAGCCCTCTGTCGAAGACCTGATGTAAACATGGGAAAGATGTATTGAGACCACACTTGCAAGTAAGTACAATGGCCTGGAATATCAGAGGGTGTTACCAAAGGCACTAACCCAATAAAGCAAATATGGTCTCTTGAGTCAAGAAGAGCCTCATCAGCTACACCTCATGCTGAAGATACTGTGCAAAGTGGACCATATGCTGATATATCCCAAATCTAATTGGCTATTAGCTCTCTCCTTGGAGGAATAACCCACAGCTGATGCCACAAGCTTACACTCCTCTAATGGTTAGGAGATGTTAAAGCAACAGTAAGACCCTGTCATATTTAACAGAAAAAAAATGTAATCATGGATTAACATACCATCCAAACATCTGTGGTC
>VZQC01006553.1:4657479-4679591 GCA_009823505.1 Rhizomys pruinosus
GCCTCTCTTCTTGCAGATATCCCAGTTTAGAGGCAAGGAGCCTTTACCTTTTGTGGGGGCTTGGATCCCCTGGCCAACATCTCCTTGGTAGAATAATCCATTGCTGATATCAGAGCTCCTGTATTAATATATTTGGTTTAAAGGCTCTGATAAAAATGGTAATGCATCTGAGTTAATTGGAGATATAAATTGCTGTTGTCCACATTTGTTTTACTTAAAATCTGTGTAACAATAGCTTTGGGATTGGCACATACAAATGTTCTCTATAATTTTTCTGTTGTACAGTATCACCTTGTAGCATTTTCTTTCACCTATAGGATGATTTAACTTAAAAATTAAGTTTGCTTCCCAAGTTAATCATATACAGTCACCCAAAATAGCATGGGTGAATTTGATGAAATCTGTGCCTTGATTCCACCCTATAGGTATGTATAATACAACTGCCTTTTTGAGACTCATGGGTCAACAAACAGAAACCTAACATAAAAAAGGGGGATACAGATAGATATGAAAACTTTTTGTCCAAAACCTTGCAATTCAAATCTTAAAACTAACTACGGGAAAAGATTTGTATGTTCCAACAGGTCAAAATGTCACCAACTTAACGGCTGAGATAGAAAAGATACGGCTTTGCATTGTACCAGAAAGTACCAGCAGAAAGGTTGGCCTGTCTTAATATTGAAAGGAAGAAAAGCCTCAGATTTCTACAAACATCAAACCCCTCTGTGGATCCTACTTGTAACAACTGTTTATAATGTGTCCTAACGAAACTTCCTTCTAGGTGCTGCAAAGGTTTTAATACGAGAAACTTTCTTACCTCCCCCCCCCCATAGAACCAGGAGAAATATGATAATGAGGTCATTCTCCAACTGTAAATTGGAGCCAACTGTTATAGAGGTAATCTCTTATAAAACCAGTAAAACTGCCTTCTTTAATTGACTAATAGGCATAGGAACTGTGAAAAGGATTGTTCTCTATTCAGAAATTAAACATTTTTCAAAGTAGTATTTACATAATGGTAAGTTTATAGTATAAAAGAGCCTATAATAAAATGAGAATTCTGCCTTATTGTTCATCACCTTTTATGGATAATTATTGTTACTTTCAGAAGTCAAAATTTTTTGAGTTATTAAAATTGAATAAGATATACTTCCTCTTCAATACAAAAGATACATCCCTACTTTTGGGATGTGATAGAAAATTGTTCTTTTATTCGTTAAAATTTTAATGGTACTTATACTTAAACATATGACCTTAGCCTTCTCCGATTAACCACCTCCTTCAGCTGTCCTTTCCCTTGTTATATTTGCTAATATGACTTTCTGCAGTGACTCACAGTCCAATCTTCTTCCATTATCTTTAGGATAAATATGAGAAGTTAAAAATAAGCAATATTGACATCATTCTGAACATATCAAGCATTTTGTTAATAGGCACTGAAACTTTCTTTTTCTGTGCCTAAGTATTAACAAAATATTACAACTGTGATGACAATTGAAGAAAGCTCTTTCATTCCATCAGGTGCTCAACATCATGTCACTTTCTACCTTGTTGAGTATTTGGACCATTAATGACCATCTTTTTCCTTCACAGTGCACTTTGTCACTTCCTTTTCCTTTTTCTTCTTTTTTGCCTTGTCATTCTCAACCATGTATTTAATCTAGCACCTGTCCTATTTCTCCCAATTTCCATAACTCTTACATTTTTTATATTCTACTCTAATTAGTACAACTGTCATCCTGGAGCATTGTTTGTAAGTGAATCATATAATTCACTCTTAAATATTTAATTCACATCTTGTTACTTTGCTAAATTCACCAAGTCTTAGTAAAATTGTCTCTGTTTTATAAATTTCTTAGAACATTCTGTGTATATAAAAACAAGAGCATCAGTAACTTGGGAAATATTCTTGGGTATTCTCTGCCAGCTTAGAAAATAGAAGAAACTGCTATAGTTTATATGAACTCTGAGTGGGGTGGGAAATGCTGGGAACCAAACAACCTTGGTAGAATGGACTTGGCCTCAGTTATCACCAAGACTGTGGGGGATTCTCTGAATAAGCTAACTGGTCATGATGCTCACTAAATACCCATTTCATCAGGTCCTTCTAAGTTAATAGATAACATGTCTAAGTTAATAGACAACATGTCTATTAATATCTTTTATTCTCTATAACACAAAACTTGAGAGTTGGAAAATAGAAACTTTTTTTGAACCACCATGTTAGATATAAAACCTGAGCCAGTTTCCAAGTCTAACTCCCCTTTGGAGAAGGGGAGATTGGCACACTTGAGAAGGGACAAGGAACTGTACTATTATAAGGCCATTATACCAATTTTCTTTCTAGCTTTCTTCAGAGGCAATTTTCAGTTAAGTGAAATATATATGACCTTTATGAAACTATTGGATGATGCTCTCAGCTGATTGTGGATCTCTGGGTGTAGAAAATTGTATGACCAACATATCAAAGAGGGTGTTTATAAGATTCAATGATTAGTGAATTTTCATCACATTCTGCCATGCAGTACATTCCATCCTCTTTTTAACTTGGTCTACTATAATTTCCCTAGTTATTTGATGATGAAATGGATATATTAGAAATAACTGAGAGAATTTCTATTTTGAAACAATGAGACAGGGTCAATTGGAAATGACTTTATCTTTCCCCCAAATTATCCAGTTCTCAAACTAAGAGTATATTTCAGGGATACTGGAGAGTCAATGCTACCATTGTAAATTTAAAAAATGAATACCTGGCCCTTACTAGAAATCACAATCATTTCTCTGTGTTATTACAGCAAGAAACTAAATGGTCTCTCTGTTCCTTTCACCCCTTCCTTTTCCACTTTGCTCATAATTGTCAGAGTTGTCCTTTTATAAGTTACAAGGAAAACCAAAGTCCACAAGGCCCCAAGTGACCTTTCTCTTTTCATTTCTTTCTGATTTACCACACTGTATAGCCATGGTACCCTGTCACTCTTCCTTCATCAGTCAGGCAGGCATATGAGGGACTCTCTCCTGGCTCTTTCCCTGGGGAATGGTTTCATGACTTGCAGTCTCACCAGAATCACAGGATATCCATTATTACCATCCTTCTCAGTGAGATTTTTCTCTGGGTACCCTATTAAAATGTCAACCTCTCTCCATTCTCTCCTCCAACCAGGTTTTCTCGCTTTCCTTTTCAGCCATCTTTTACATTTCTGCTCTTTTTTCCTCCCACTCTTCTTTATCTGGACTTCTCTGCTCATGAGAATTAAAATTCCATAAGGGCAAGGGGATAATGTTATTAACTGTTGTGTATTGAAAAAGACCCACTTTACAATAACATCCTATAATTATATATAGAAAATTATATATAGAAAATCAAGAGGCTTCAGGGTGATGTCTCTGCAGCATTGCCATTTTATACAGACACACTTATTTGCAGATGGAATTTTTTTCAATGTATATTATTGAATATTTGTGGATTTCATGCAGTATATACATCTTAATATATTTAGACCCCCTCCTCTGTCTGAACCACCCCCATAGGCTGCCCACGAGATTTCATGCATTCTGTCATCCATGTTAAGGCCTATCAAGTTGAGTGTGTGTGCCCAGATATCTCTGGTGTGAGTTCATCCACTGAAGCCTGTTCAGCCTGTCTACTATCACTTCCTTAAAAAAGATAATTCTCGCAGGGCATGGTGGCGCACGCTTTTAATCCTAGCACTTGGGAGACAGAGGCAGGTGGATCTCTGTGAATTCAAGGCCAGCCTGGTCTACAGAGTGAATTTCAGGCCGGCTGGGGCTACAGGGGAGACCCTGTCTCAAAAAGGCAAAAAAAAAAAAAAAAAAAAAAAGATCATTCTCCCATATTCATCAGTGGTCAGCTGCCAATAGTTCCCCATCTAAAGTTGGGGTCTCCTACCCATTTCTATCATTCTGTGCTGTTTTTTTTTTATCTGATTGACTTTGCATGGGTCTTGTACATGATGCCACCTTTGCTGAAAGTTCATATGAGCAAGTTTGCAGGGGCCTGTAATNTTTGATATTTTTGCTTTTTGGAATATAGAAAACCCCATGTTTCACAGATCAATAATTCCTTACCATGTGTCAGAGATCACCTGATCTATCCTCATCTACTCATATGTTGATACTCAGAGGACCCACATTTGCTTCCTATGTAACGTACCACCCAATATACCAAAACACATCGCACAATCCTGTTTACAAATCGTGGGATTAATTCTCGATAGTAGGTGGCTTCCCGCCGCGCCACAGTTCGCAGACACATCGGCATCGTACGTCGAAGTTGACAACTGTCACCCCGATCCACAGAGCTCAAGCGGAACCACTAACAGAAGCTACACTAGAAAGACACGACACCACACTGAGCGGCGCAAGTGGGCCCAGAAAGATTTTCATATAGACGCTGAGCAGGGTGGAAGGCAAACATAGCTAAAAAAAAAAAAAAAAAAAAAAAAAAGATCATTCTCCCATATTCATCAGTGGTCAGCTGCCAATAGTTCCCCATCTAAAGTTGGGGTCTCCTACCCATTTCTATCATTCTGTGCTGTTTTTTTTTTTTTATCTGATTGACTTTGCATGGGTCTTGTACATGATGCCACCTTTGCGGAAAGTTCATATGAGCAAGTTTGCAGGGGCCTGTAATACTGTTTCCTTCCACCCCTCACTCTTATAATCTTTCTGCCCACTCTTCTGTAGTGGTCCCTGAGCTCTGGATGGGTGAAGTTGTCACCCACTTATGGAATATCACATTTTAAAAGATTGGCTTTTGGTATTTGTTTCATAGGAGGCCTGAGTATCAACATATGAGTAGATGAGGATAGATCAGGTGATCTCTGACACATGGTAAGGAATTATTGATCTGTGAAACATGGGGTTTTCTATATTCCAAAAAGCAAAAATATCAAAGAGCTAAATTTCTCCAAGTATGTATACTGTCCTTCAGCTCCATACCACATTAATTGGGACTTTGGTAATCTTAATACCATACTGGATATTATGCTGACTGTGGGTTAACATTGAAACCAGGACTGAAGAATGTCAATGAGTCACAGATAATTTGAGTTTTTGTCTCAGTTTTTGATATTGACCTCCATCAGATCCTTGGCCATCAGCTACTCCATCTAAGATGTCTAAACTCTAACTGGCTTTATGTGGCACAGCCAGATGGGTGTCTTTTATCTTTGTTACATAATGTGTTTCTTTCCTCCACCTGTGCCATGAAATTCTTACCTCCATCTTTCATGCATACTCCATGGTCATAATTCTGCTCCATGGTCATAATTCTGCATCCATAAACTTGAATTGCCAAAAAATCAATACACTGAACAACAAATCTTTGATCACTGGAGGAAAGCAATCAATGAAATTTCCATATCCCATTCCCCCAAGTGATTATCCAGAAATGCACTTTATACTTATGTATTATTTTTATTTTATGTGTATGACTATATTACCTGAATGTGTGTAAGTATACTTGTGTCATGCAACGCTTGTGGAGGACAGAGAGGGCATTGGATCCCCTGAAACTGGAGTTATGGACAGTTGTTAGCTGCCATGTTGGTGCTGGTATTCTAACCCAGGTCTTGTGCAAGGTCACCCTTGCCTATACAGCAAGTTCAAGGTCAGCTTGAGAAGTATGACACCCTATCCCCCTAAACCTCCAAAAAGAAGTTTCTACAGGCAGTGTGTTCAATAACTCAAAAAATGAAAAATATCCAACATCGTTCACTGTATTAGTTACCCACTATTAACAAACATTTTCAAAGATCTGAATTTCATGTACAACTATACCAGTCAAGGTGCCGATTATCATATGACAGTTCAAAATCATACATATCACTACCTCTAACCAGAGGAGTCACAGCAGCATAGATCAAAGATTTAGAAAATGGATGATTGTTCCTTTTTATCTTCTCCCCTCCACTTCCTGTGTGCTGTGATTAAAGATGGTGCTACCACTTCTAGCTTATGCAGCGGCTAGAGACTGAACCCAGGGCTTTCTGAGTGCTAGGCAACGACTCTACCAACTAAGCTGTATACACTACCCCCAAACTTTTGATATTATTAGAAACAAAATCTAGACAATTATTTTTCCAGATTTCCTTATTTCATGTTTTAGTGCATTCAGGCTTCTAGTACAAATATTATTTAGATTAGTTAATCTATAAACCAGAGAAATTTGTTCTGATGATCCTGGAGGCTAGACAAAGGCACCAACAGATTTGGTTAGGACCACCTCTCTGCTTCACAGATGACACTTTCTTTATGTGAGGAAAGACGGGTGGGGGGTCAGAAAAGCTTTTTTTTAGTCCTATTGTATAAAGAAACTAACACAGTACATAAGAGATCAGCCCTTGTGGCCAGGCACCCCTCAAGAACTTGCCCTCTGCTACTATTACATTGGAATTAGGCTTTATCACAAGGTCGGGAATATTTAAACATAAGACCTTGACACAGCTTCAGATCTCAGTTTGCTAAGTAAACAGAGTCAGAAGCTAATAAAGTAGGAACTATGAAGAAGTCATTCTAGGAGCAGCAGTGCTACATTCAGAGCACAGCTGATGGTACAAGCTGCGGCATCCACGTGTAGCAGTGACAGCTGGAGGACGGCAGTGCGATTCACGCAGTGCTGTGCTTTCCTCATTGTTCTTGGCTGTGTAGTTTTGTGACTGGTTTGTGGGTCTTTCTGGGAAATGGTGAACTTCCTGTTGTCTACTAATAACTCTGGGAGGTTATGAGGTTTGTTTTCCTCAATTTTTTGTTGACCTCTAAAGTTTTGGCCTTGCATCAGAAAATATAGTTCACACTGTTTCTTTATTTTGAAATCTATTGAATGCTGGGGGTATATAGTAAATCTTAACATATTTTAAAGGAATTTTTTTTGGTCTTTTTGAGACAGGGTCTCCCTGTAGCCCCAGCTGTCCTGGAACTCACCCTGTAGACCAGGCTGGCCTTGAACTCACAGAGATCCGCCTACCTCTGCCTCCCAAGTGCTAAGATTAAAGGCATGCGCCACCACACCCAGCTATTTTAAAGGAATTTTAAAGGATAGTGAATCAAGGACTTGCCTAGAAGTTATTACTATATTGTCATAGGCCCTTCATGTCCTTTCTTATTTTTCTACTTGTTGAATTTATTATGTTATTTTTCTCTGCCTACTTGTATTTTTTTTTTTTTACAGCTGTTGTTTTATGAATGAGAAGCTGTTATTTGATTTGTCAAGTTACCTGGGATATATTTATTGTAGATGCAGCTCTTATCATGGTCAAGTGGTTATTTTTTTCCTTGACGTCTTTTGTTTTCATCCTTGACTTTATAATCGCCTTACAGAATTTATAATCAGTATTCCAAACCCTGCTTTCCCTGTATGATTAGTGTTTGTTTGCCTTTTACTTTCAACATTCCTTGAGTTATTTTATTTTAAACTTGTTTCCCCTGTTTGAATGTTCTTTACTGTCAATAAAATAGATTAATATATTCCATTTCCCCTGTGATATGACAGCTATGTTGAGATTTAGTCATGATCTCATATTGTTTTATTCTCAATATGGTCTTTGTTTTCTATGGTTTACCAAGAAAAATAGTAAGAGCACAAGATAAAATAGTATAAAACATTAGTAAAAAATGCCCAGATCAATAGTCATAACAATCGCCTCCCCCCATAACAATTACTTTTTAACCCAACTTTGGTTATCTAATTAAAATTAAGTAGAAGCTAACCTCTAACACATCCTCATGTTCAGGCTCTACAGTCAAGATAATCCTTGTGGATTCCTAGGTTTAGAGTTTTAGTTAGATTTTCTATTAATTATTGCACGTCAAGTAATTTTCCCTGCAAGGTCTCCCAACACACACTATGGGAGAAACTGATTTCCTTCTCTCATTCTCACCTACAATGCTTTAAAGACACTTAGTGAAATCTAGTGGGAAAGGAGCTCAGTGTCCACAGGATTCTGAGTTACCTTATTCTTACTTTCATTTTCAAGAAGAGATCTTTAAGTAGATCCTCCTTCTCATTCCTTTGAAATTCAGAGCTCCAAAGTTGAGGTTAATGGAATTAGTCTATAAAATCTTTCAAACCCTCTTGTAAATGCACCATTTATATAAAACCACTACTGCCAGGAACTATGCTTCGCCCTTCTCCTGTTATCATTTCCCAGTCAGCATTATAAACATGGCCATCCAGAAGTTGGCCCTTATGATTAGACACTCACACATTCCTTTCTCAAAATTCAGCATCTCTGCTGTCTGTCTTTATGTAAACTCCTAGTAATAATATCTATGCCCAGAACTGAGATGAGATGGTGATAAATACAGAATCAATGGTACTTGTATTAGTTGCTTTTCTGCTACTATAATAAAACCACAATGACCAAGGGAACTTATAAAAAGAAGAGTTTATATGAAAAAACCATCACAATGCTGGGCGTGGTGTGCACACCTTTAATCCCAGCACTTGGGAGGCAGAGATAGGTGGATCTCTGTGGGTTCAAGGCCAGCCTGGTCTACAGAGTGAGCTCCAGGACACCTGGTACTAAAAGGGAGGCCCTGTCTCAAAAATACCAAAAAAGTGTAAAACCAAAAAAAAAAAAAAAAGAAAAAAAAGTTTATTTGAGCTTACTATTGATGGTTCTAGGGAATTAGAGTCCATTGTGGTGGGGAGGCATGCCGGTGGGTGGCAGAGGCTGGAGCAAAAAGCCGAGGTTCACATCGTTCAACGAGCATAGGAAGCAGAGAGACCACCTGAAGACTGGCAAGGCTTCTTGAACTCTCTAAACCTGCCCCTAGTGACATACTTCCTCCAGCATGGCCACACCTTCGAGGATCTCCCAAAACCACCACCAACTGGGGACAAAATGTCTGAATACTTGAAGCTTATGGGGGACATTCTCATTCAAACTACCACATTCCACTCCCTGGCCCCCATAGGCTCATGACCATATAAAATGCAAAACGCCTTTAGTCCAGCTTTAAAAATCCCCATAGTCTTTACCAGTCTCAATACTGTTCAAAAATCTAGACCAAAGTCTCTTCTGAAACCCAGGCCAATCTCTTAACTGTAAGTTCCTGTAAAATCAAAAGACAAATTACATACTCCCAGCATACAGTGGAACCAAATACACATTCCCATTCCAAAAGGGAGGAATAGAGACATAGTGAAGAAATACTGGACCAAAACAAGACAGAAAAACAGCAGGGCAAACACCAAGTCCAGTAAATCCATGTGCAATTTCTGGGACTTTACTTCCAAAGGGCTTAGATGGCTCAGCTCTTCTAGCTTTGTGTGCAACATACATCTCTTCCTTAGGCTGGTACCACTTCCTGTATGCAGTTCTCCTTGGCAAATATCTCACAGCTCTGGCATCTTGAATATCTCCTTGGGGTCTCCACTGCCAACTAGGCTTCACCTTCACAACTTCATGCAATGGCCTATCAGGGCCTTCTTTATGTAAGGATGCCCCTGCTGCATCTGCCTGGCCTTGGCTTGGCTCTCTGAACCCATGGAGGAAGAACTGATGACCCCTTCTCTCTTGCATCCATCATGTCTCCAAAGCCAGCACCATGTGAATGAAACTGCTAAGTTTGGCTGCAAGTTTGGGGTGGACCCTGGTCTACTTCAACCACATTTGCAGCTTTCCTCTGCCCTGGACTTGGAGTAGAAAACCCATTCAGTATTTTCCTTTCAAAAGTTGGAGGCTTAGCTGGGTGTGGTCTTTTCCTGAAGGTACTGTTTCTATTCTTTACTTGTAAATCTCTAGACCTCTCCTTAATCACTTTAATCTCACTCTTTCCATTGTTTACTTGTAAATATCTAGGCCTTCTTCTTCTTAATCACTTTAATGTCCTTATCAAAGGGATCCTCTCCTTTATGTACCTTGGCTCCAACAACAATCTTCCTACTGTACTTTTCCAATCCAAGTTCGATATTCTGCATTTCTTTCTGGCCCATTTGTTCTTTTTCATTGTAGATCTGTATAATATTCACCATTAATAGCCATACCACTATTTATATATTAGGCTGTCTTAAAGTATTTCCCTCCAAAGAAATTAGTCCATTGCTTTTCAACTTAGCCTCAGACAAGCATTTGGGCTGTGGGCAAACTCCAGCCAGACTCTTTGCCAAAATATCCCAGTTGCTGCTTAAGTCCTTATTTCCCTCTGGAAATACATTTTTTTCAGCACTGCTTTCTTCCAGGCTTCTACTGGAATGGCCGGTTAAGCTCTCTTTATAGCAGTCAACTACTTTTGTAGCCCAAAGTTCCAAAGTCTTCCACATTTCTCCAAAAACCCAAATGGTCAGGTTCTTCACAGCCAATGGCCCACTCTCTGGTACCAAATACTGTATTAGTCGATTTTCTGTTGCTGTGATAAAACCACCATGACCAAGGGAACTTATAAAAAGAAGAGTTTATTTGAGCTTATGATTGACGATTCCAGGGAATTAGAGTCCATTGTAGGGGAGAGGCATGGTGGCAGAGGATGGAGCAGAAAGCTGAGGTTCACATCTTCCAATGAGCACAGGAAGCCAAGAGAGACCACCTGGAGACTGGCAAAGCTTGTTGAACTCTCTAGGCCTGCCCCTAGTGACGTATTTACTCCAGCATGGCCACATCTTCTAAGACCTCGAAAAACAGCGCCACCAACTGGGGACAAAATGTCTGAATACTTGAAGCCTATGGGGGACATTCTCATTCAAATCATCACATTACTTTACCATAAACATGCCATGTTTGTGGAAATATTTACTTTAAACTGAATAGTTTCAACTGAAGAAGTGAATTATGGATGGCAACAAAAATTCAAGATCAGGATCATTAATTTACTTGACTCAGAAACAGGAAAATAGAATTTCCGTATATCTTCAAACTTGACTTTTAGCCCAGCTTTAGACAAAAACACACCATGTCTTTTAGTTCATTTCATTTGCAGCTGAATTAGTCATAATTTCCTTTTTGTTCCCCTTTGTACACAAATAATCAACTATTAACTATTTACTTTCTACTTTTTGAGATCTACTTGAACTAAATTACATCTTTAAAAATGATTAACCCTTAAAAAGTGTAGCTTACAAGGTAAGTTCTAAAATAATATTGTATTACTGTGTGTGCCAAAAAATGCAATGATTTATCCTTGCACTTGTCTTATATGAATTACAATGTGATGTAATTTTGAAATGCAGATCTTGAGTTATTAAAATATTAAAATGTCTCTAAACTGACTCTTCTACAAAGTTATTAATTAAATAGGATTTACTGCTTTTAATAACAATATGAGAGGTAAATTTGATTCACGGTTTTTGGTGTTTGCTTTTTTTTTTTTTTGTTGTTTTTTAGATAGGGCTTCACTAGGTAGCTGCATTCAGCCTGGACCTCACTATGTAGACCACCCTATACTGGTCTTGATCTCACAGTGATCCATCTGCTTCTGCCTCCGAAGTGCTGAGATGCTTATGGCTTGAGCCATAAGACCTGGCTTGATTTACTCTTAATAAAATGCTTTATATTGTTATATCCTAAAGCATAGTATACATTTTCTTGTGCAGTTATTATTGTCGCTTTGTGGAATTTTGGTGGTTCTATGGAGAGTAACCAGAGCTTATAAGGTAGACAGCCTGGAATCTTAAGCCTTCTCCATTACCTTGGGCTGTTATTTAACTGTAAATAAAGATAATTGGAGTTCCTATTTCCTGGGATATTGTAAAGAATAACAAAATAGATGTATGTGAGTTTCTCAGAAGACACCCTGACTTTCTGAAGCACTATAGATGGAGAGTGAGTAAAATAAAGAAGGCTGGAGCAGGGCAGGCCTGATTATCAAGCCTAGGTCTGGGTACTATTGACCTGTCACTACCAAGTATTTTGACTGCTGTGTACTTTACACTTCTCTCTTTCCTTTCTGGTAAATGAGGGTAATAATACACGCTGATTCCTTTGAGAGTAGTAGAGCATATAAGAAGAAAGTCTTAGTGAAGTATCTACTGTGTGGTAAGAAAGCAATTGATGATACCCAGAATTTTCAAATGTATTTTAGAAAGCCTTTTCAATATTTTTGACAGAAAACAAAAAGAAAGGATTATTATTAACACAAAGACAGGTAAGAAAGCAACATAAAGCATAGAAGCCTTTGATCAATAACAGTAGTAATTCTCTGTCATAAAGGAATAGCACTTCCTTAAGTGCTGGTCTGTAAAGGAGAATAAAAATCACTTATGATTGTGTGAAACTCTGGCTATTAGTTCTTATTCCCAGTTGCATTTGATTCTAAACAATCTCATTTGTTAACAACAACAACAACAACAAAATCCCATGCTAATCCTCTTACCCGAAACTGGGCACTTGTAGAGCTGGAAAATTTCTGAATGGGAAAGTCTCCTTCCAAAAGTAGTTTTTCCAAGTCTGAATACTGGAGAGTTGTCAGAAACTAGTGTGTTGTGTGAATTGGATCATCGCGTACCCCTCACAGTTGATAGAATAAAAATCTACAGAATAAAGTTTTAAGGAGGAAAAGAATAAGAGCATTTCAAAATTCCATTTGGTTTTCTGGTCACTAGGAAGTTCCAAAAGCAGCAAGCTATGGTGGGTGCTGGGTGAAATTTTCTTTAAATTCAAATATAAAAATTATGAATACCTTTACTTTGATGATACAAGAATAAACATAATTGTACTCCAAGAATTCTTTTAAAATTTGTTGGTAATTTTTAAGTAAAGAAAGCACAAGTTTAAAAAGTTTCTGTTTCACAGTGGCTAAATATAAGCTTTTTGAGAGAAAAAAGCCCCAACTTCTTGACTAGAGCTCATTGTAGATAGGAACGTGACTCACATAAAAACCACATTAAATAAGCTGGAGGTATGATTTGTATTGAAATGTGTACATCCAGACTCCCTCTATGAACTGGGCTCCTTATCTTTCAGGGGTATTCCCCACCGTCCATTTCGGTGCCTACTCCATAGGGTATGTTTAGACCATCTTTCTTAAGTTTTTGCTGCTAATATGATGCTGACCCTGTGTCTCAGATCCGAGTCTCTGTCATCGGTAGACTTGTATTCTGCACACTGAATGCTCCTGACTTACTGTTATTGCTCTGTCTCCCTCTTTACTATTTTCATGATGATTGCAATGTGTGCTATCTATTGTCTCATATTAACATAAAACTTAATAATGAACTTCAAGCTTAATAGCATTATACCAATGGGGATCATCTTTTATATACCCAATTGGTGCTTTATACAATTCCTTTTCTTGGATATAATATACAGGGAAATAGGAGAAACAAGATTAACTTCACTAAAAATGTATGTTGTCCAGTTAGTTAGAGTGATGGAACTTTTCTTCCAAGCTGTTCTTCTGCTTTATTTATTTATTTATTTAGAATTGTTGATTGAGATTGTAGACTGTGACTCTCTCACCTTAGATTATGCCAAGAAATAAGTCTTACATGGAAATTATTGTTTTCTTTAATTAAGAGTTATGTTTTGGTGCTTTCATTGATTTGAGTGTGGGTTTTCCTTGATAAGGAGCAGCTTCACCTAATTGTGGGATGATTAATGACACACATTTCTGACTTCCTTTTTTTTTTTTTTTTCAGTTCTTAGTCTCCGCCTTTAACGGCTGTGCTATCCCCACAGCACGTGACACACATTTCTGTAGGCCAAGGTACTTACACTAGAGTGTGGTAAAATGATACTGCTATAACTAACTTGATCATAGGGTATTGTGATTAATGACACAGGATTCTCTAGGTAGAGGCATTTATTTATGAAAAAGGTGGTCAAAGAAGGTGGTCATACTATCTTTACAATAAAAAATGTTTTTTTCCTTTATGTTTCTAAAAACAAACAATGGGAGGCAGATTATATAAATGAACTATGTTGGTTTTGGATTGTGATATCCTTAAGAAGTATTGTTTTAAATTATGACTCAGCAGTAATCCATGGCTTAAAATTGTTCTGAGTGTATATTTTAAAATAAATGGACAGTTGCTACTATCAAGTAATTGATTCTTATAGTGAATCTTATTTACTATAATTTTAATTAAAATCTTTGAATATATACTATAGCAAAAATAATTTCTTCAAGAAATAGTTTCTTACTTAAAATGAGAATTCTTAGAAGATATTAAACCATACATCACCGACTCAATGAAATTCACAGGAGAGCATATCCTATTAAAAATTCCTGAAGCAGCTCATTGGGCAAGCTATACAAGCTCATTTCTGGCAATTTCTAGTAGAGAACTCTGGAAGCTCACAGAATTAAAACTTGAAAATTTGGACGAAATGGAAGTATCTTCCTTTTTTTCCTTCCACTAGATCTAGGCTTTCTAGTCTATTCCCTTCCAGTCTTTAGCATATTTGTCCTGCAGAATTAATAAAGAATAAACAAAGAAAAGATCATATGGAAAGGTAGAAGACAAGGAATTAGGGAAGCAAAGGCTGGAGACTCACTCAAAGCTTATAGAATCCTCTTAGAAGTTGGAAAGTAAAATTCCACGGTCAAGCTCTCAATATTTTCATTTTCTGTTTCTCTAACTTCAGGCATGCATGAAGAAGTAAGGAAATACAGAAAGGTGCATTCAAAAGTGATGCTGCATCTCACTAAAACTCTTGAAACACACTCACCATACTCATGTGCTTGAAGAGCTGATATTGTGGAAGTGACCACCTTACCAAAGTCAATCTACAGATTCAATGCAATCACAATCAAAATAGCACCACCTTTCTTCACAGACATAGACAAAACCCCAAAATTATATGGAGGAACAAAAGACTGAAGACAGTTAAAGAAATTCTGAGAAAAAATAACACTGTGGGAGATATCACCATACTCAGTTTCTAAACTACAGAGCTGTACCAATAAAAATAGCATGGTACCAGCACAAACATAGCCACACAGATCAGTGGAATAGAATAAAGGACCCAAATATAAGTCCATACAACTACATCTACACAGCTACATGCTCTTTGACAAAAAATTCCAAAAATATATCCTGAAAAAAATACACTGGGATAAAAATAACATCTACAACAATTGGTGCTGTGGAAACTGGATTTTATCACACAGAAAAAAATGAAGCTAGATGGAATATTACTCAGTTGTAAAGAATGACATGAAATTTGCAAGTAAATGGCTAGACCTGGAAAAATTATACTTAGTGGGCTTATCTAGGCCCCAAGACAAATGCCACATGGAGTCTTTCATTCAGAGGTGTTAGCTTCATACATTTGTGTTCTATGCATTTAGCCTGGAGTCCTGTGGAAGTCAGGAAATAATGGGCCAGTGGCAGGCAGATGTGTTTAGGGTGGGTTTTAACTGATTTTAACTGAGATGAATGTAGAAAAGGTGAATACTAAGGGAAGAAAGGTGCAAGTAGGTAATGGAGTAATGGAACTGGGCAGCAGGAAGATTAATGAAAATGAAGTGTGTTAAAGAAGCTACATGGGAATGTATGATCTTCCAAGTAATTAAAACTGTAATAAAAGGAGTAGTAGAACACATGTGATATGAAAGAATAGAAGGAGACATACTGGCACCTAAAGGTTTAAGTGGAAATAGTCACAGGGGGTGGGGGGCTGAGGGGTAGGAGAAGGGGTAAACAGAGTTAAGGATCTATTAAGAAGCTTTATGAAACTCTACCAGCTCATAAGATAATTGAAACATTTTTTATAAAGGTGTTTGAACACAGGTTTACCAAACAGGTGAACGTGCTGCTCCCAGAAGACATGGGTTATTAAATGAAAATCTCAGTGCCAGGCACAGGTTACTTGCCTCTTGGGATGGGACTCTTCGGCTAGAGCACTGTGGGGTTCTGCACCCACTGTCCTGCAAGCTTCTTTGAGGAGCCGGGATGGAGCCCCTGCTCACCAAGTGAGACCCCATACCGTGAAGCATCCCCTTTGATATACTGGGCAGACAAAATGTCGCGCTTCCTATTTACCAAAACACACCTGGGAGTTTCAGGGCCCCTGTAGGAGCCATATTGGCTCTCACCTCCCTTGGTCTCCTTCACACCCCATGACCCCAGGAGCACAGTAACTGGTATAAAAACCTTTACTTGTTGCCAATAAACTGAGCCACTTCCCCATGAAAGTTCTCCTGGCCCATTATTGGATTCATCTCTTCCAGCCTCCCTGGTACCTCTCCCTCCCTCTTCCTGCTCCTTCTTCTCCCTCCCCTGGACCTGGCACGTTGTCTGGCCAGAATGCTCCAGGGAATCTGCAGTCTTTTTTTTTTTTTTTTAAATTTTTATTTATTTATTTATTTTTATTTATTTCTGTATGTGTATGAATGTACTGTCTGCATACAAGTTTGTGCACCCGTGTCGTGCAATGCCGCGGAGGTCAGAAGAGGGTGTTGGACTGACTCCCCTGGAACTGGAGTTTTCCTGGAATTGGAGTTTCAGATGGTTCTCAGCCGCCATGTGGGTGCTAAGGATCGAACCCAGGTCCTCTGTAAGAGCGGTCGGCGCTCTTACCCGATAGGCCATCTCTCCAGCCCCGGAATCTGCAGTCTTAAGGCAACACTTACCTACAAATTATTGCGCAGGGAGACCCCAGAGAGACACAAAACAAGACAGTCTCTTGCTGCTGTCTTTGAATACCTCTCATAACTAGATGGTAAGATCGTGTTGCTGAATGCACCACACATTTTATTGCAGGACATAGAGAAATCAATCTTTATTTTATTTTATTTTATTTTATTTATATGTATGAATGTACTGTCTGCATGTAGGTCTGTACACCCCTGTCGTGCAGTGCCGCAGAGGTCAGAAGAGGGTGTCGGATTCCCCTGGAACTGGAGTTCTCCTGGAATTGGAATTACAGACGGTTCTCTGTCGCCATGTGGGTGCTGGGGATGGAACCCGGGTCCTCTGCAAGAGCAGTCGGTGCTCTTAACCGCTAGGCCATCTCTCCAGCCCCAGAAATCAATGTTAAACTTACCAGGAAACTCTTTCCTTGCTGGCTAGCTTCCATAGTGCTGCTAAGTGCTATGCATAGTACTGAGAAGGAAATGACATTGGTGGTCTTACCTAGTGCTGTGCTTTCATGCAGGATTACCCTACTTGTGCAACAGTAGCGAAGACTTTTCTGAGGATTATCACTGTTCTCTTGATTTGATTTGAGCCCTGCTGCACAAAAGGTAGTTACCATTCCTGGTAAACATGTTTAAAAACCATGGTTAGGGAAACCGTAGGCCCTAGGGGTAGCCTAGTGATGCTGTTTCAGCAAATAGTCATGCTAGCAAATGCTCCCCTAAATATTTGTGTGTATATACACAGGTTTGTGCTGCTCAACCTTGGTTAGAGATGTTTCTTATTACAGAAATAGTTGTTAATTCTGACTAATGAATGTTTAAAATGCTGTTAATAAATGACTGTTAGTGCCCAGCCATAGAAGGAACAGTTATATCACCCCCTCACCCTAACTATAAGGCTCAGAAAACATCTCCAAAAATGGGGCAGAAAGAATGTAAATGCTGGAGCATGGGGAAGAGTGCTGTAGAAGGCTGACTGACTCCTGGTTATGATGTCCTGTTGACACACATGAACTCAAAGCAGCTGTAGTTACCTAACCAAGTCCTCCAAAAATCAAGAGAGTTACACATTCCATTATGGAGCAGAGAGGGACTCCAGATGCCCTTCACTAGCTGAGGAGCTGATAATGGCATTTGATGGCTGCTGGGTGAGGGGACAATGGCTTTTCTTTGGGTGGAGGAGAAGCCATGGGTAGGTTGCCCATGCCTCAGTGGAGGACCCCTTGTAGAGTGCGAATTGACAGCACTGATTGGAGTTTGTGGGTTACAAATAAGTCATGAATTAGAAGGGAGGTGAGAAATATGTTGGGGGAAGCTGGAGGGAAGGAATAGTTGGTACATATGACCTAGATACCTTTAGTACATGTAGGAAATTTTAAAAAAATATTTAAAAGCTGGGAACAGAATATCCCAGCTGCTCATCGTCCATTCAATTCAAAAATTTTACCTCAAACTCATGCCAGGTATTGTCCTAGACCATGTTGTGAACAGAACAAAGTCTTTATCAGAATGTAGCACATTTTCTAGTAGAAGATAAAACACATAATTAAAAATATAATGAGTGTAAGTATGCTAAACTGGGAGAGGAAGAACTAAATGAGCAGACTTAGCTTAATCACTGACAGTGGAACAACTACATAAAGATTTTAAGGAGTTAAACCAGAAAATAATTGAGCAAGACTGTTCCACATAGACACAACAGAGGGTAGAAAGTCCTGAGGAAAAGCTTGCCTGGTGTGTTACAAGAAAAACAAGTTGCCTTCTATGAATGGGACAGATTCTTCTTGTTTTGTTTTCTTAAAAGATAAAGCAACTGGAAAGAGAAGCAACCGGTAAACAAATCAGTAATCTGAACAACCACATGGGCATCCGTAATCTTCAGGTAACCAAAACAGTTTTGTTTTAGACCAATCACCAAACAGAGGTGTGGCTATCACCCCAGGGTCAGGTGACTCTCAAGAAAGCAGTCCACATGTTTCCACACTTTCCCTAGAAACTTTTGTGTCAATAATAACCAGAATGATTGTAAAATTTAAAGTAACCCTACTTTGTGGACTGTCTTTTAAGTCCTTCTATTTTCTTGTTTGTCTATAGGCAAATTCACATGTAATTTAGGCTGGCCTTTAAGTCATCATTGTCCTAGCTCAGCTTGCTGTGTGCTGAGATTATGTCCCAAAGTGTGTCTTGTTCTTTCTAATACTCAATGCCCCACCTTGTGTTTTTTTTTGTTTTTGTTTTTTTGTTTTTGTTGCTACTGTTTTGTATTTAAGAAATAAACTTGACAACTACGGTCTTGTCTACAGATGAGAGTTTAGCACAAAGATAAAATCCTTGTGTTTCATTTATTTGGACAAATGTTCTGTGGCCACTGAAAATACACCATCAGCACTTGCTGAAATAAATCTTGGTTTGCTGGCCTGTAAGTCAGCACTGAATGTCATGATCCATTTGCTTTATGACTTAATGGACCTAAAGAAAAATCCCTGATTCTATTCTGGATATAAATCACACATCTACCATGTTTAACTAAGGAAATACCATGTGGTCAGGACTCATGCTGAGCTTTTATCTGTTTCTTGCTTTCTCATAGTTGACAACATGCATCTATAACATTTCAGTCTGTCATTCATTTTCCATGACAGCTGGAGAAGAACTAGGAGCATAGTCATATTCTTGGAAGAATAAAGAGTAAAGGGGACAAAAGGCCGAGGACCAGACTGAATGATCCTCTAATCTTTGCTTCAGTTCTTCCTCTTATATTCCCTAGACTGTCCAAGATTATTGATTTTTTTTTCTCCTAATGTGCTCACTATTCAAAGGATGTACTGGATAACTTCGGTGGTCAACTTGACACTCCTGGGTAGAAGGAACCTCCATGGGGGATATTCCTCCATTGGACATCCCAGGCCTGTCCAGTGTCCATGTCTGTGGGGCATTTTCTTGAATACTGAGTGATGTGGGAGGGCCCAGACTACTGTGGGTGGTGCCATGCCTGGGAGGTGTTCCTTGATTGTATAAGAAAGCAAGCCCAACACAGGACAGAGGAGTAAGACAGTAAGCAGCACTATTCTATCATCTGTACTTTGATTCTAGCCCTGGCTTACCTCCATGATGAACTGTAAGCTGAAAGGGAAAGAAACCCTGTCCTCCCCAAGTTGGTTTTTGTCAGTTGCTTTTATCATAGCCTAAAAAGCAACTAAAACGGAAATTGGTACTAAGAGTAGAGTTTGAAGTTTGGACTAGAAAAGTGGTTGAATGATCTAAGCAGAGTTTAATGGGCCATTCTAGGAGGAGCATGGAAGAAAGTAGTGCTGAGAGCAAACTATTTTCAGCGGTATATAAAGATGTATGCAGTAACTTGTATACTTTGAAAAACGGCTGGCTAGAGTCTTCACCCAGCCTATGAGCCTACTTGAGGCTAAGTCGAAAGGTAATGGAATAATTTCTTTGGTGAAGGAAATTTCAAGGCAGCCTAACATAGAATCAGTGGCATGGCCATTAATGGTGAAAATTATTCACATCTACAGTGAAAGGAGAAAGGAGAATAGAAAGAATTGCGAGAAGTACAGTATGCATTGAAAAATGTGCACTAGGAAGTTTAATGTTGAAGCCAAGGCATGTGCTGAAAGAAAGGCTCCCTTTGATAAAGAGATCTGAGCCATTAAGGAGAGGTCTCTAGATTTTCACTGGAACAATGGAAAGAGTACCCTAAAGGCAAGACTATACCCATATAACCCTCCAGCTTGTGAAAAGAAAAAGCCCAAGAAGTTTCCTGCTCCTAGAAACCTGCTATGGGCAACAGCTGCTAGTAATGTAGATGAGTGGGCCAGGGTCCATCCCAGGCTGGCAGCCAAACTTGGTGGTGTCATTCATGTGGTCCTCGCTTTAGAGGCATGAAGGATACAAGAGTGAAGTGGTCATTGGTTCTTCCTGCATGGTTTCAGGTAGCTGCTGAGGCCAGGAAGTGTGCAGCAGGGGCATTCCTGCATAATGAAGGCCCTGACAGGCCAACAGGCCCTGAAGCTTGAACCTGCAAAGTTGAAGCCTGGTTTGCAGTGAACACCTCAAAGACATTGAAGGTACTATGAAACATCTACCAAGGAGAGCTGTATACAGGGAGTGGAACCAGTCCAATAGAGAGATGCATGTTGCACAGAGCAAAGCTGGAGATGCTGAGCCATTTGAGCCTTTTGGAAATAAATTCTCAAAAGTCAGACATGGAACTGTGGGATTTGGTGTTTGTGCTGATGGTTTTGGTACTGTTTTTGTTAGAAATTAGGAGTTTTAAGCTGAGAACTCTCTCCCACATTTTGGCACCAAAATGTTAGGAAAAAGAGTGGAAAAATAGTCAAAGCAACCAACCTAAAGTATCCAATTGACCTTTATTAGTCAATGAAGGATTCTAGAAAATAGTTCTCACCTTGAAACTCCTAATTTCTAAATAGTTTTGGTCCAGTATTTCGTCACCTTGCCCAATTCTTCCCTTTTGGCAAGGGAATGTGTATTTGGTTCCATTCTATGTTGGAATCATGTAATATGTCATTTGAATTTACAGGGGATTACAGTTAAGAGAGCCCCTTGGCTCTTAGAAGAAGCTTTGGGCTCTGCACTTTTGACTACTAAGGAGACTGTTGAAGACCATGGGGACTTTAGAAGGTGAACTAAATACATTTTGTATTTTATATGTTCATAAGCCCATGGGGACCAAGGAGTCAGATGTGGTAGTTTGAATCAGAATGACCCTCATAGACTCCAAGTATTTGGACATTTTGTCCCCAGTTTGTGGTGCTGTTTTGGGAGATTTTAGGAGGTGTGCCTTTGCTGGAGGAAGCCTGTCACCAGGAGTGGGCTTTGAGAGTTCCTAAGTATTGCCAGATTTCCATTCTCTTTCTGATTCCTGCTTGAAGAAGTAATAGCTTGGCCTTCTCTGCCATGCTCCCCCCACTGTTATGGATTCCTTCTGTATCCATACGCCAAATAAACTCGTCCTTCTATAAGTTGTTTTGGTCATGGTGTTTTATCGCAGCAGAAAAGTTAACTAATGCAAAGTATGTTAGGAAAAATCTAGTAACTGATTCTGTTTGTCTAAGTTTTGGGAGACTGGCCTCCTTACTCAGGATTTTGTGATATCTGACAATTATTTAATTATCTGTGGCCCCATTTGGGGAGTCCACTGTTATGCTATACTAACTACTGAGAGGTACTATGAGATTTTGTAGTTTCAAGTCCCTGTCCCACATGGCTGCTCTCACATCAAGGGAGGCCAGTTGCAAGTACCTGGACTCTAGGGGCTTCTAATTTGCTGACAAACATCCCTCCCCCAGTTAATGATAATTCACTATAACTCCTAGCATGTTGGGAAAGATTTCTATTTACCGTCTTATAGTTTATATATCTGAGTAGCAGCTGAATAGGATGCACAGGGAAGAGAAAGTTTAGGGGAGGTGTAGAGCTTCCATAACCTCTTCAGGTTCCCCAGCACCTTCATACCTTGATGTGTCCAGCAACAAGGAAGGTCTTCAGAGTCTCTCTCTCTCTCTCTCTCTCTCTCTCTCTCTCTCTCTCTCTCT
>VZQC01006553.1:4685812-4734123 GCA_009823505.1 Rhizomys pruinosus
TCAAAGAAGGCTACTGATTTTTCTAGATTATTTTGTATCCTGCCACATTTACCAAACTTTAATCGTTTCTAGGAGTTTTCTGGTGGAGTCTTAGCATCCTTAGGTAGACAATCATATCATCAGCAAAAAGGGTAGCTTGAGTACTCTTTTCCAATAGAACTCCTTTAATTTCCTTTTCTTTCCTATTGCCCTAGCAGGGTTTCCAGCACTATATTGAAAAGGAGTGTACAGGGGCAGCCTTGCGCAGTTCCTACCTTTAGGGGAATGCTTCTGCCATTTCCCCCAGTTAGGATGAATTGGCTGTGGGTTTCCTGTATTGGCTTTGATTACATTGAAGAATGATCCCTCCAGACCAATTCCCTCCAGGACTTTAAACATGAAGGATGTGGATTTTGTCAAAGGCTTTCTTGGCATCGATTGAGAGTGATGGTGTGGTTTTTGTCCTTCAGTCCATTGATATGTTTGATTTTTATTGATTTTCGTATGTTGAACCATCCCTGCATCTCTGGTATGAATCCAACTTGGTCATGTGGATGATTTTCTTGATGTGAGTCGTATGCGATTTGCCAGAATCCTGTTTAAATTTTTGGCATCTGTGTTCTTAGGGAATGGGTCATAGTTTCTCCTTTTTGGTTGTTATCTTTCCCTGGTTTGGTAGTAGCGTAATGCTGCTTCATAGAAGGAATTGGGAGAAGTCCCTCCGCTTGTATCCTTCTAAACAATTTAAGTAGTAATGGTTGTAAGTCTTTCGAAATATTTTAAGAATTCTGCCGTGAAACTCTGGGCCTGGCATTTTTTGTTGGGAGGCTACTATTACATCTTCAATTTCTTCCTGTTATATGATCTGTTTAAGCTGTTGATCTCTTCTTGGTTGAGCTTTGGTGATTCCCAGGATTTCAGTATTCATCCCTTTCTTCTAGGTTTTCAAACTTAGTAGAATATAAGTTTTTTTTAATTTATTTTCTTTTATTTTTAAGGGATTCTACAATATTGACACAGTTGTTTGCAGATAACATGATGTTACTCAGTATGTCATACAATTAGGTAATTGGTGCATTTTGCAGTATCTATGTCCAAATTTTGAACAACCCAAGGTTCCATAGTCCAGTTGGAGAAGCTTGTATGCCGCATGTTGATCAATTAGGAGTCCAGACTATATTCCTGTATCTCATGATTCACCCCTATCTCTCTGCAGCCCTTACATCTACCATGCCTCCTCTTCCGCAGTTTGTTCCCTGGGCTTTGGGAAAGGGGCACAAATGTGTGAGAAGAAAACAGTCTAATTTCTAGGAGTTGTCATTTGGACTCCAGTCTGTTAGGTTATTCCCCTCATGGATTGACAGCTTTTTCCAGTGATACCCTTTTTAGTCATGCTAACAAAGCACAAGCTATGGGGTGTACAGGCATTTAAACAGTACCAATTATTATGTCAAGCTAAGCTGTGACATAGAACACAGATGCTCGGATGGTATGCTAATCTCACAAACTGTGGTTTTCTATAAAGGGTGAAAGTTTTATTGTGGCTTATAATCTCCTAACCACTAGAGGACATAAGCTTGTGGCATCGCCGGGTATATTCCTCCAAGGAGAGAGCTTAATAGCCAAATAGATTTGGGAATATATTTATAGACACTTGGCTGCCCTGTCTCAGTATCTCCAGGCTGTTGAGTGTGTAGCTGGTGTTGACAGGGTCTTGCTTGTCTCAGGGAGCCATATTTGCTGTTTGCTTTAGTGGCCTTTGGTAATGCTCTCTGGCATGTCGAGGCCAGTGTATGCTAGCAAGTGACTCTCATACATTTTTCATGCTACACCAGTCTTCGATAACAGTAGATATAAGTTTTTGAAGTATCCTGTATGATTTTCTGGATCTTTTCATTGTCTGTTGTGATATTTCCCCTTTCGTCATGGATTCTATTGATTTGGAGTTGTTCCCTTCTTTCTTTGGTTAACTGGGGCTAGAGGTCTGTCTATCTTTATTCTCTCAAAGAAACCAACTTTGGATTCATTGATTTTTTGTATGGTTTTCTTTGTTTCTATTTCATTGATCTCTGCTCGATTTTTGTATTTCTTCTTGTCTCTCTTAGGTTTTTTTTTTTTTTTTTTTTTTTTTTTTTTTTTTTTTTGTCTGTAGTGTTAGATCTTCACTTGTGCTCTTTCTTTTTTTAATGTAGGCACTTAGAGTATAACCTTCCCTCCTAGATTGCTTTTAAAGTGTCCCATAGATTTTTGCTGTGTTGTTTTATCATTGTTCATTCAGTTCCAGGAATGTTTTTATCTCTTCCTTGACCCACTCATTATTCAGGAGGTGTTGTTTAGTCTCCATGTGTTCCTGTAGGTTTTAGGGTTTATTCTGGGGTTGATATTGAGTTTTATTGCACTGTGGTCTGATAGAATGCATGCAGATTATTTCGATCTTTTATATTTGTTGAGTTTTTTCCTGTGTCCCATATTGGTCAATTTTGGAGAAAGTTCCATGAGGTGCTGATAGAAAGTGTATTCTCTGGTGTTTGGGTGAAATATTCGACATGATGTCTGTGAGGTCCCATTTGGTGTATTGTTCATTTGTTAGTGCTCTCTGTTTATCCTTTGTCCTGTTGATCTGTCTATGGACTTAATGGGGTATTGAAGTCCCATAGTTTAGTGTGCTGGGGTTAATCTGTGCCTTGAGATCCTGAAGAATTGTCTTATAAAGTTGGGTGCACTGGTGTTTGCTGCATATATATCTATGATTTGTGAAATCTTCATTGTTAATTGTTCCTTTAATAAAGACGTAATGGCCCTCTTTGTTCTTTTGATTTCTTTTGCTTGAAGTCTATTTTGCTGATATTCGAATGCCACCCCACTTTTCTTTTGGTACCATTTGCTTGGAATACTTTCTTCCATCCTTTCACCTTAAGTGGTGCCTATCCTTGAAATTGAGATGGGTTTCTTGTAGAAAGCATATAGATTGGTTTGTTTCCTAATCCATTCTCCAGTCTATGCCTTTTGATTGGGGAGTTTGCCCATTAATATTTAAGGGTTATAATGAAAATGGTGTTGCTTCCTTTCACTTTATTATCCATTTGGAACTTCTATGCCTCTGATTTTTTTGCTCCTATGGTTATGTTTTTATTAGTTTCTTTTCCTAGTTTGAGATTGTTGCTCCTTCTTTACCCTTTGATTGCTTCAAGTATTTTTGAAGAGTTGGTTTTCCAGACATGTATTCCATCATCTTATGTCATGAAGATTTTTCTCCTCCTTCAACTATAGTCAACATTTTTGCTGGGTAAAGTATTCTGGGTTGGCATCCATAGTCCCCTTAACACTGGGAATGCTTTGCTCCATGTTCTTCTTGCTTTCCATGGTTTTGAGGAGAAGAAGTCAGTTGTGATTCTGATGGGTTTCCCTTTGTATGTGACTGTTTTTCTTTTGTAGCCTTCAGAATTTTGTCTTTGTTTGGGCATCTGCATTTAACTCATGATATGGCATGGGGTGTTTCTTTTCTTGTATCTCTTGGTGTGCCCTTGTGCTTCTTGTATTGTATGGTTTGTCATTTTTAGTTTGGGGAAATTCTTCATCTATTATTCTGTTGAAGATCTGATCCAATACTATTTCTCTTGAGATTCTTCTCCTTCCTCTTTCCTATGATGCAGAGGTTTAATCTTTTCATAGTGTCCCATATTTCCTGGTTGGTTCCACTTTTGTGTGTTTTTAAATTTTCATAATCTTTATTTGGTTTTTATTGCTCTGTTTATCTTTCGTTGTATTCTTTGTTCTGCTTCTTCCATTCTACTTTGAGGCTTTTTCCTTCCTTTCTTCTTGATTGAATGAGGGTTCTAATTCCTTTTTCGTTTCATCTTCTGTTTTTCTTTAGTACTTCCATTTCCTTTTTGAGCTTCTATCTCTTCTTGGTGCTTCTCAATCTCTTCTTGGTGCTCCTTATTCTTTGTTGGGCTTCCTTTTTCAGTGTTTCCTTCCTTTCGGAGTTTTTGTTTCTTTGCCCTCTAGTTCTTTCTGGAGTTTGTCAGTTTGTTCCTTTTTCTTTCCGAATTTGTTCATTGTTCCCTCTAGGTTCCTTTTTGAGTTTTTCGTTCTCTCTCTTTAGTTCTCTGTATTCTTTATTTTTTTCTCCCTCTAGTTCTTTCTGGAGTTTGTCAATCTGTTCCTTTAGTTCTTTCTGATGTTTGTCATTGTATCCCTCTAGGTCCTTTTTGAGTTTTTCATTCTCTCTCTTTAGTTCTCTGAATTCCTCTTTATGTTCTCTAATTTCTCTGCATAGGTCTGCAATTATTAAGATCTGTTCCTTGGGTCTCCTCCAAAGGGTTCCCATTGTAGCTATCTCCTACTGGTTTGGTAGTGCTTGGTGCAGGATTTTCCTGTGCCTTTCCCATGTTGTCCCTTCGTCGTGTCCCTGGCATGTGGGCTTCCCTTTTGTGGTTCAGATCACAAATACCTTTTCACTATGTTAGGGGATGGTTTTGCTTTCCTCCTTCAGATGCTTTTTCCCCCCTTTCCTCCTCCTTGTTTATGGAGTATTGACTTGTCTAGTTTTCAATTTTGTAAACCACTCTTCTCTTCCTGTTCTGAAGGTTCTCCAAAAAAAAAGTCCACTTGGAATCTAACCAATCTGGAGGGGGTGATATGCCTGATCTAGCCCGCACCCCAGCAGCCCGCCCAAAGTTGCAGAGCACTGGCCTGACCCTCTGGCCCCAGCGCCAAAGAAAGGCGAGGGGCGGTCCCGCCCAGAAGTCCTCAGAGACACGACCTCCTAGCTGCAGCCCTGGAATGAGCCCACCTGCAAAGATGCTTGCCCAAGTGACTTCTGGGCTGCCCGCCCAAAGGTGCAGAGCACTGGCCCGACCCTCTGGCCCTGGTGCCAAAGAAAGGCAAGGGGCAGTGAGAAAGAAATATTCTTAAGAAGAATGCCAATTCTTAAATGTTGAAGGAATGATAGAAGTTTGAAAATCACTCTTTGGCATTGATCATGGTAATGTTCAGCTCTGACTTACTAATGGATGCCAGAACAAGTGGGCAAAAATGTTACAAACAATAGGATGTTTACAAAATATTAAAGCATCTCCTCCAAATACTTACTAATTAAAAGGGAAACGAAAATGTAATTTTATAATGGATAAGCCTGACAGACTCCTAAGCATACATGATTAATGTTTAATGGCAACAAACATGAGGCACACTGTATCTCTTGCCTCACGATGCAGTACTCTGGAAGAGCATGGAAACACTTCTAGAGCATTCTGAAAAATACAGCCCTCCATACCAAAATCTATGACCCAAATCCAATCAATGTAGAATATCAGACAAACCCAGACTGAGGAGTGTTCTACAAACTACTTCGACTATAATCTCTAAAAATTGCTATTGTCATGAAAGATAAAAACATATGTGTTTGAGGTTAAAAGAACTTGGCAAGGATTTTTCATTACATTGCAGACTAGATTTACTTTTCATTAAACACATTATTAGAATAATTGGGAAAGAATGAACAAGTGTTTGTAAATTAGAACACGATACTTAAATGGTTTTTAATCTTAATTTTCATTATTATACCATAGGTATGCAAGAGAATGCCTTTTTCTTAATATATGTTGAATTATTTAGGGCAGAGGTAATCATGTATGTAAGTACTCTCTGTACATACCTTTTAAAATATGTTATTTTATATTATGTGTATAAGTATATTGCTTGCAAGTACTCAGCTAGTGTAATGCCTGTGGAGGTCAGAAGAAAATCTATTCCCTGGAACTGGTGTTATATGGATAGTTGTTAGCTGCCACTTGGGTTTTGGGTATCAAACCCAGGTCCTCTAGAAGAGGGGCCATTGCTCTTAACCACTAAGACATCTCTCTAGCATCTATAACATCCATTTTCTGGCAACACTAGACACCAAAGCCAGAGCTTCACACACTAAGCAAGTCCTCTACCACTCAGCTACATTCCTAGTCATATATATTTGAACAATTAGAGAAATATTTTCTGAACAGTTTTTTTCAAGAATTTTCTATACTACATGTATATAATATATGTTAGATATAACTATTTATACTATGCTTGTTAACCAAATGTTAACAATTGCAGAATCTAGTAAAAATAAATTAGAAGTTATTTAAAAATTTAAAGTGACACAAAGAAAATATTGCCATCAAATTTTTATTAAAAGCAGAAGTAATCTACTATGGAGCTAAGGAAGCTTCAATCTCAGAACCCTTCAGTGCCTGGACCACTTACATGGGTCTGGGGAGGACTATAATGGTGATATGGTATATTTATGCTTAGTTAGTGCTATCATGTGATTTAAAACAATAGAATTTTCTTCTTTCCTTTCGTTCTAGAACCCAGCAGTCTAAAACCAAGGAGTCTGGGGTGCTGCATTCACACTAGCAATCTAGGGGAGGAGCCTTATGTTTCTGCCTCCTGGTGGCTTTACGCCCACCTTTGGCTGACACACTATAACTGAACTTGTGTTCCTCTGCTGCATCTGTTTCCCCTTCCCCTCCAGTCTTCTTCCCCCCTTCTTTTTGTTTCCCCCCCCCTTATCTTCCCCTCCCTTTCCCTCTCCTCCTTTCCCTTCCTTTTTCCTATCTCTTCTGTGCAAGTGTGCTTGTTGTTTCGATTCTGTCTTCAGTAATCCAGGATAATCTCAGATTTCTTAATCATTGTAAAAACTATTATTTTAAATAAGACCATGTTCATAGATATTTTTCTAAATAAGGCCATGTTCACAGATCCAGGGGTTAGGATATGTAAGCATATTTTGGGGGTGGTGGTGGTAAAATTTAATCTTCTACAATAATAATCTATTTTCAAAATGAAGCTTTTTCTAAGGTAGTTAACACTTTATCCTTTTTTTATTTCTACATTTTTCTCCAACACTGGTGGTTTTGAGGTTGTTATGAGGAGACTTCCTGGGAACTTAGACACACATTGAGTGTAAATCTTGAAGGATATATTTATGTAGTTACTTGTAAGTACAGTTGAGTCATTTAGTGTAGGGATGGTTTTCAGGAATATTTACATGCCCATTATACTGCTTTGTACACATTATTCAGACACAAAATTGCAGAGTAATAGGTATCCTATAGCAGAGAGCCCTGGAAACATGAGTCAGACAAAGGGGAGTAGGAGGCAGATTTAAAGCAGGAAGTATGTAGAAACTTCTTCCTACGACTTTGTGTGTAAAATGTTAACAAAAGATTGAATTGTTATCCATATCAATGCCCTTCAAGTTTCTTATGTTCACAGTATACTTGCTAATGCAATATGTAGATTTACAAATGCACAATAGATATTTTCTTTTTCTTTTCTTTTTTTTATTTTTTTATTTTTATTTTTTATTTTTTTATTTGTCTTTTTGAGACAGGGTCTCCCTGTAGTCCCAGCTGTCCTGGAACTCACTCTGTAGACCAGGCTGGCCTTGAACTCACAAAGATCTGCCTGCCTCTGCCTCCTGAGTGCTACGATTAAAGGCATGCACCACTACACACGGCTCCACAACAGATATTTTCATATGGAAATTCATCAGAATTGTACTTACCAAAATTCTTAGGTTTTTAAGACTTGCAATTTTAATAGTGCTCTAAGCAATTAGCATAGTTAGATGTGAAGTCATACATTTTATGCCTTAAAGCATTTAGGCATATTACATATTTGATATTAGCCTCTTATACAATGAACTGAAGTTGTCCATCTGTTATAAGCTAAATATGAAATTTCTGGCTCAGCAAAATGACCTCAAGAAATACTGATTTCAGTGACACAGCTCCTTCTAAGGTTCATCAATAAGTTAATATCTGTAGTAAGTACTAAGTTAATTTGATTACACAATTATATACAACAGTACAGTGTAATGACAGTTTAAAAGTAGTATTGACTATATTTTAATTTTAGATAAGGAAATGTGATGATCATGACAAAATCCAGATAACCTTGTCAAAAAGTATTCTAGCTAAGACAAAACAGAAAACTGTAAATTATGACAAATAAAGAAAATGCTTCAAAATATCAAAAACTCAAATCTCTGTTTTATTCTTGAAGATAAGGAAAACAATATTAGTATATAAAAATATACAGCAATAAGGAACAGTGAAGAAAAAATTGTTTATATGAATACAAATGAAGGGCTAATCAATAAATATTGATAATTTGAGAACTTAAGATCAGAAACGCACAAAAATATGTGACCTGCCTTGAAATTGTATAGCTCATGAAATAAACTATATTCTCAAAAGAGGCTTACTTAACTTATTCAAATGCACCAAATATTCATAAAGAGTTAGGAGCTAGAAGCTACTCATGCATACTATTAGCATAAAAATCAAATTTTAGGGCTAGGCATGGTGGTGCTTGCCTTTAATCCCAGCACTCAGAAGGCAGATTTGGGCAGATCTCTGTGAGTTCAAGGCCAGCCTGGTCTACATAGTGAATTCCAGGATAGTTGGAGCGACAGGGAGACCCTGTCTCAAAAAGAACACCCCCAAAAGTCAAATTTTAATCAACCATTGGAAAAAAGAAACAATCCTATTTTTATCTTCTCTAGAGAAAATGTTATATCATCACATGAAAAATCAAGAAGTGCGCTTAGCCAAAAACATAGCAAAAATAATAATTCAGAGATGAGTCAGCCTAATCAGTAAAAATATTTGTCTGTAGGTATGAGTTTTACAGAGCTTGATGTACTTCCTGCTAGTGAGTTCACCATCAGTGTATCTGAACCCAGGTTTGTTATATCTTAGTTATGCCTTCTATGTATTTCCATATAGAAAAACTATCATTATATTGCATATAATTTGCTCATGTAAGGTGCTAACTTGTAGTTGGTTCCTTTTTATTCAGAATATGTGCTGATTTTGTATTTGTGTATTTAAATTATTTTTCTTAGCACAGGTCTCCAAACTGTTCATTTCTATGTTTTGCCTCACCTAGTCTAGGAGTTTTGAATAGGCAGTAGGTCTGGATAGGAGTGAACACCAACAGTTCTGTTTTAGCATGTGAGGTCATCTCTACTCTTGTGGTTTGAATATAAAATGTCCCCCCACAGGTTCAGGTATTTGAATACTTGGTCTCAGTTGGTGGCACTGTTTGGGAAAATTATGGAACCTTTAGTGGGTGGAACTACTGGAGGAAGCGCATTACTGGGGGCGAGTTTTGAAGTTTTATAACTTCTCCCCATGACCTAATCTCTCTCTCTCTCTCTCTCTCTCTCTCTCTCTCTCTCTCTCTCCTTCCCTCCCTTCTTCCCTCCCTCTTTCTTTTTCTCCAGCTGCTTCCTTACTCTTTCCACCATGCTTTCTTTGCCTGTTCTTGTGCTTTTCCCTTCCGTGATGCACTCTATGCAATTATAAGCCAAATCAAACCTTTTTTGGGGGGGGTCTTCTTTTGAGACAAGGTCTCCCTTTAGTCTCAGCTGGCTGGGAACTCACTATGTAGACCAGGCTGGCCTTAAAATCACAGAAATCCACCTGCCATTGCCCCTAAGTGCTAGGATTAAAGGTATGGACCAAGAAACCTTTATTAAGTTGCTTTTGTTGTTTTATCAGAGCAATAGCAACAGAAAAGTGAAGCTATTTTGATAAAGAACTATTCTGAGTGAACCCTGAGGACCAGATCCTCAACTGACCTTAAGAAAACAAAAACCTTGGTTAATCTGGGCTAACCATGTGGCCTTAAGCATCCAAAAGGAAAGTAAAACCAGAAATAAATAATAAGTAAGGCCTAAGAAATTGTACTTCAGATATAAAACTTGAGATCTTAGTAAAAAGACAAAAAGAAAAAGGGAGAGGACTGTTGTTTGGCCTGTCCTCTTACGGGCAAGTACATCTATTCTGTGGCAGCCACTGCTTTTGCCATTCTTCAAAGACATGAGACACAGCTTTTTAACCCTCCAATATGGACGGAAGACTCATGTCTCTCTAAGAATCCTCCAAATCTTCAATGCCAGATGGGGACTACTGAGATATCCAGCTTGTGGACTGAGCAGCTACTGGGATTTCAGCCTAATCAGAGTATAGACTGTCATTGTTGGACTACCTAGGCTGTATCATGGAGGCCAGTACAGGAAGATCAAGACAGGACGTGTGCTTACTGGACCTCATTTGGGGTACCATGGGAGGGAAAGACTCCAGTGTGGAGTACAAAAGCAAAATTGATGGTTGTTTGGGCTTGCCAAGGAGACTTCAAACACTTCTTAAGGAAAACATGGCATCTTTTTGCAAAAAAATTCCTCCAATTCAGGTGATATATATATATATATATATATATATGAGTTAGAGAGAATAACAACAACAAAATAACTGGGGAAAAAACTCTGGAAAGACTCAGAAAAAGATGCAAGACATGTGTGGCAGAGGGCAGGAACTCAGGTTGGGGGCATGGAAAGGGAAGTGACTCTAAATTCTACTGAGAAATGGTGTATGATATAAGGAAAAAGTTTAATAACAATTAAAAAATAAATTAAAAAACAGTAATAAAAACTGAAACTCTTCTCCCTCCCCCCCCAAAAGAAAAAGAAAAAGAACTACTATAGGTTCTACTTTAGTCTCAGGCTCAAAAGAAAGAAAAATGAGAAATTTAACTTTTAGTATGATAAAAAGCTACAACGTACCAAATAATAAGAAAGTTGCTTAATTATCACTATAATTTCTTTAAATGACAGCAGTTTTAAATATTGCATAATAGCACAAGCCCTGGTTGTAAAATAAAATATATAAAATACAAGAAAAAGAAGCTTTTGGACCAACCTTGTCACCTTCCATCTCCTTAATTCGAACAACATTGTGACTGTACTAATTACACTCAACTAAACAGTTAAAAATAATTGGCATGTTTAACGTAGGATATATACATTTTAGTATATTTATATTTATTTAAAAAAATGAAATAGTAATGTTATTGTGTATAAAGTTTACCAGAGGTTTTCCCAGCTGATTACTTTTGGGGAAAAATACTATTCATAACTCAGTGCTACAGATGTTTCATGATGGATGTACTTTGGGGACATAAAATCCATCAGTTTTTTGGTTTTTGGCTAAACTGTAATCCTTCAGGAGGTCAGTCAAAAGTCCTGGGTTTTGCTGCCTGCTTCTTCCTTGCAGCCAAGTCTTTATCTGAACTCTCTGTGGGCCTGCTCTCAGGGTTGTGTCTTCCTTCTGCCCAAGCAGGGTGTTTCTATTATTTCTGTTTGTTTTACTAATGGCAGCCTTTTTAATTGCATCCCCAGTCTCAAAAGGGTCATGTGATCACAATACTACAGTGGCCTTAATCAACAGAGTTGTTAGAAGTGACTGAGCCAGCTCTTTTGGGGTCAGGAATTGATATATGAATGAATGATGTAATACATCTTGGTCAGGTTTTTAGAAACATGGGACATAAAGTCTGGTTCTAGCTATTTCACTTAGCATTAAGCCACTTTGACAGCTGAGTCCTCAGAGTCAGTAAACTAAGTATGAGAACCTGAATTCCAACCCATGTAAATAAACAAAAAGCCGGGTTCCTGACTTTAAGGGGAATGATTCAAAATTTTCCACATTTAGAATAATGCTGGCTGTGGGTTTAGTGTATATGGCTTTAATTATATTTCAGAAACTTCCTCCCAGTCCAATTCCCACTAGGACTTTAAACATGAAGGCATGTTGAATTTTGTTGAAGGCCTTTTCTACATCAATTGAGATGACCATGTGGTTTTTGTCTTTGAGTCCCTTTGTATGCTTTATGACATTTATTGAGTTATGTATGTTTGAACCATCCCTGCATCTCTGGTATGAATCTGACTTGGTCATGGTGGATGATCTTTCTGATGTGTGCCTGTACCCCTTAAAGTCAGGAACCTGGCAAGGCTAACCTCATCTCCACACCTTTTCAATATAGTGCTTGAAATGCTCTCTAGAGCAGTAAGACAAGAAAAGGAAAATAAAAGAGTACTAATTGGAAAAGAGGAGGTCACACTATTTCTTTTTTTGTAGATGACATGATAGTTTACCTAATGGATGCCCAAAACTCCACCAGAAATGATTAACAGTTTCAGTAAAGTGGTGGGATACAAACTTAACTCAGAAAAATAAGTAGCCTTTCTTTATACCAATAATAAGCATTTGGAGAAGAAATACAAGGAGACCTTCCCATTTGAGATATTCCCATTCACAATAGCCTAAAAAACCTAGGCACAATCCTGACCAAAGACACTAAAAATCTCTGCAATGAAAATTTTAAATCCTTGAAGAAGAAGATTGAAGAAGACACCAGAAGATGGAAGGACCTCTCCCATGCTTATGGATTGGAAGAATTAATATAGTAAAAATGGCCATCCTACCCAAAGTAATATACAGATTCAATGCGATCCCAATTAACATCCCCATGAGCTTCTTCACAGACCTAGAAAAAAATCCTGAAGTTTATATGGCAAAACAAAAGACTCCAGATAGCCCAAACAACCCTGAGCAAAAAGACCAACAAAGGGGGGATTACTATACCAGACTTCAAACTGTATCACAGGGCTATATTCATAACAACAGCCTGGTATTGGCACAAAAACAGACACATAGATCAATGGAACAAAATTGAAGATCTGAACTTGAGCACATGTAATTTCAGCCACCTCAGATTTGACAATGGAGCCAAGAAGACTCAATGGAGTAAAGAGCATCTTCAGCAAATGGTGTTGGCAAAATTGGATTACCACTTGTAGAAAAATAAAATTAAACCCCTATATCTCACCCTGTACAAAAACAACTCCAAATGGATCAAAATATCTCAATGTGAAATCTGAAAATCTGAAAATAATACAAGAAAAGTTGGCAGTAACCTACAAGTCATAGGCATAGGAAAAGACTTCCTAAATTAGATAGCAGCTGTGCAGGAAATGAGGTCAACAATTGAGAAGTGGGACCTCACTGTACAGTGAAGAAACAATCAAGAAGAGAAAACACACACAGTGCAAGGAAACCTTCACCAGTGATACATCTAAAAGAGCATTAACATCCAGAATATATAAACTACTCAAAAAACAAAGGGGCAAGAAAATAAATGACCCACTCAAAAGATGGAGCAAAGAGCTGAACAAAGACTCCACAAATGAAGAAGAGAAGCTGGCTGAGAAACATCTTTAAGTGTTCAATGTTGCTAATAATTAAGGAAATGCAAATTAAAACCACTTTAAGAGTTCATCTTACTCCCATAAGACTGGCGACAATCAAGAAAACAAAGGATACCAAATGCTGGAGAGGTTGTGGGGAAAGGGGAATATTCATCCACTGCTGGTGGGAATGCAAACTCGTGCAACCCCTATGGAAAACAGTGTGGAGAATTCTTTTTTTTTTATTTAATTTTATTTATTTATGTGTATGAATGTACTGTTTGCATGTAGGTCTGCGCACCGTGTCGTGCAAAGCCACGGAGGTCAGAAGAGGGTCTCGGATTCCCCTGGAACTGGAGTTCTCCTGGAATTGGAGTTACAGATGGTTCTCAGCCGCCATGTGGGTGCTGGGGATCGAACCCAGGTCCTCTGCAAGAGCGGTCGGCGCTCTCAACCACTAGGCCATCTCTCCAGCCCCTGGAGAATTCTTAAGAGTTAAAATGAGCCTACCACCTGACCCAGTCATACTCCTGAGATATATACCCACAAGACTCATCTTATTTCAGAAATACATGCACATCCATGTTTATTGCAGCTCTCTTCACAATAGCGAAGAGCAGGAAGCAACCCAAGTGTCCCTCAACCAACAAGTGGATAAAGAAAATGTAGTACATTTACACAGTGGAATTCTATGCAGCAGTAAAGAAAGACGACATCATGATCTTTGTTGGTAAATAAATGGAACTAGAAGCCATTATGCTAAGTGAAGTAACACATTCCCAGAAAAACAAAGACATATGGTATCCCTCTTTTGTGGATCCTAGCACCAAATTTCTATTTATAAGGCAAACTGAATAATTCTTTTTTTTCTTTCTTTTGTAGTAAATACAACAACTGATGTTACTCATCAAGTTGCTATGCAATGTATGAATGTAAAATAATATTTTTTCTTTACCTGGATACAACTCTGCTGTTAAAATGTGAATCCCTAAATATGTTTTGGAATTAATCTATAGTTTATTTTCAGACCTCATAATTTTGGTTATATGTGTGGCATTTATATATACATATTTTGGAGCACTACAAATTGAAAGGAACAACAGCAACAAAAAAGACTGGCTCACAGAACTGACTGAAACAATAAACTTCTGCCCCAAACAGTGAACTTCTACACCAAAAGATTGTATAGCAGAATGCATGAGCTCTGGCAGAGTGGGGGGCAAGGGAGCATGGGTCTAAATTTGATTAAGAAATGTTGTATGAAATACACAAAACTTCAATAAAAAGAAGCTAGATGTGGGAACATATGATCTTAATGTCAGCATAGAGAAGTAGAGACAGGCAAATCCCTCATTGGTCAACTACTCTGACCCGGTGGGCAAGTCTCGGGCCAATGAGAATCCCTGTCCCTAAAAACAAGGTGGACTATTTTTAAGAATCAGCATCAGAGATTGTCCTCTGTCCTCCACATTCACATGCACATGTCCCCACTGATCCTCACACCAGTGTGCATCTCCACATGTCTGTGCACACATACCAACACAGAAATTAAAAAGCCACTTTGAATAGACAGTGCAGCACATTTTGAAAATTATGTCATGATTGGGGACTGGAGAGATCGCTCAGCAGTTAGGAGAACTAGATGCTCTTGTAGAGGACCTGGGTTCTATTCCTAGCACTCACATGGTGGCTAGCAACCAGCCATAATTCTAGTTCCAGAAGATCTATCACCCAGTTCTGATCTCTGTGGGTATTACACAACAGGTTATGCATGGGCTCGACAGCATGGACTTCCACTCACCAAGGCTGATCTGGCTACAGCTGCTACCGAGTGCCAGATTTGCCAACAGCAGAGACCAACATTGAGCCCCCGATATGGTGCTATTCCCTGAGGTGACCAGCCAGCAACCCGGTGGCAGGTTGACTACATTGGACCACTTCCATCATGGAGGGGACAGCGTTTTGTCCTTACAGGAATAGATACAATTCCTGCACGTAATGCTTCTGCCAAAGCTACCATCCAGGGACTTACAGAATGCCTTATCCACCATCATGGTATTCCTCACAGCATCGCTTCTGACTAAGGAACTCACTTCACAGCCAAAGAAGTGCGAAGGTGGGCCCATAGTCATGGTATCCACTGGTCTTACCATGTTCCCCACCATCCAGAAGCAGCTGGCTTGACAGAACGATGGAATGGCCTCTTGAAGACAAAGTTACAGCACCAATTATGTAGCAATACCCTGGAGGGCTGGGGCAAGGTTTTCCAGCAGGTGGTATATGCTTTGAATCAGCGCCCACTATATGGTACTGTTTCTCCTATAGCAAGAATTCATGGGTCCAGGAACCAAGGGGTGGAAGTGGGAGTGATTCCACTCACTATCACCCCTAGTGACCCAGTAGGAAAATTTTTGCTTTCTGTACCCAGGACCTTGAGTTCTGCTGGTCTAGATGTTTTGGCTCCAAAGGGGGGAGTGCTTTTTGCCAGGAGATACAGCAAACGTTCCATTGAACTGGAAGATAAGACTTCCCCCTGGCCACTTTGGGCTTCTACTACCCTTAAGCCAACAGGCTAAGGAAGGAATAACAGTAGTAGGAGGAGTGATTGATCCAGACTACCAGGAGGAAATTGGACTTTTTCTCCACAATGGGGGCAAGGAAGATTATGTCTTGAAGGCAGGAGATGCTGTAGGGCGCCTTCTGGTGCTACCATGTCCTATGATTAAGGTCAATGGGAAACTCCAACAACCCAAACAAGACAGGACAACAAATAGCCCAGACCCTTCAGGGATGAAGGTATGGGTCACTCCTCCAGGGAAAGAGCCAAGACCTGCAGAGGTGCTTGCTGATGGTGGAGGAAATACAGAATGGGTAGTAGAAGAAGGTAGTCATAAATATCAGCTGAGGCCACGGGACCAATTGCAGAAACATGGATTATAGTAGATATTAACTTTTGTCCAATTTAGTTAAGAATGTGCTTGTTCACATATATATATATATATATATATATATAGTATATAGCAGTACTTGTGTTGTTTCCCTTTTTATTTTTTCTTTTTTAAATTTTTTTTTTTAATTTTTATTTATTGTCCATATGTGTATGAATGTATTGTCTGCATGCAAGTCTGTGCCCCGTGTCGTGGCAATGCTGCGGGGGTCAGAAGAGAGGCGTCGACCCTCCTGAAACTGGAGCTTCCTGGAAATTTGAGTTTCAGCGGCTCTTCGGCCGCCAGTGGGAGGTGCTTGGGGGGCGACGAGCCTCGGGTTCCTCTGCCAGAGCGGTTCGGCGCTCTTAACCGCTAGGCCATCGCCTCCAGCCCCATGTTGTTCCCCCCTTTTGAATGTGCAACTGAGATACGAGTGATTAAGTTCTGTCATATTTAGCTATTAGAAACTGAGGACTAAGTGATTCCTCAAGACATTACAACCTATCTCAAGTATATAATGCTTTGTTGATTGCACATGAGACACTATATGTAGTGAGGTGGAATTATGACCTCACCTTTGTTTGCAATTTGACATTTAGCATAACTATAAGGAAAGGCTATTTATTGGAGTGTCAAGTTGACAAGGGGTGGGACTTGTGATGGTTAATCTTGAGGTGTCAACTTGACTGGAAACAGGAAGACAAATAAGGAGTAAAACAGGATGCTCAGATTGGACCACCTCATCCACGGATGGCCCCCCCAAAATGTCATGTGGGTGTTTCCTTCTGCCTGCAGGCAGTGTAAAGGGCCATGGCAGTAGGAAGCTGGCCCCTTTTTGTCCTGCGGCTTGCCTCTCCTCACTGGTGAGTTTTTTTGCTTGCTGTATCAACCTGCAGGATCCCAGCGTGTACTGAGGACCGGCAGATCTCTGAAATCCAATGTGGATTCAGCACGAGATTGGGACAACTGAGACACCACAGCCTTGCAGACTGAACAGTTTCCATGGATTATCAGCCTCTCCAGTGGGCTACAGCTATGTTGGACACCTTGAGCTCTGTCACGTGAGCAAATCAATAAAATGTTATATGCTATGTAGTTGTCCTGTTGCTTCTGTTTTTTAGAGAAGCCCTATACGAAGATTTCTGTTCTCTGTTGTCATCCTTGCTGGGACAAAAATACTCTGACCGAAACCCAACTTTGGGAGGAAAGGGTTTTATGCAGCTTTTACATCTCCGGGTCACAGTTCATTACTTAGGGAGCCCCAAGGCAGGAACTCAGGGCAGGAACCTAGACGGCAGGGAGCTGAAGCCAAGCCATGGAGAAATACTGCGTTACTGGCTTGCTCCCGTCTGTGCTCATGCACCTGCTTCTTGACACATACACAACAACCTGCGCCAGGGTGCACCACTCATTGTGGGCTGTAGCCCTCCCACACTGCTTGCCAAAATCAAGACATACGCCACAGATGTGGCCACAGCATCCAGATGCCATTCATGGAGTCCAATTCCCCAACTGAGTATCCCTCAACCCAGTGTGTGTCAAGTTGACACTAAAGCTATCAACCCAGCAAAAAGTGACCCCTTGTCAACTTGACATGCAAAACACATCACTATTAAACCAACCCTTTCCATTTCTTATCGCCAAAGTATATGTAGTTACACATTAATCACAACCTAAGACAGTAACCAACACTAAAAGCACCAGAGTCCTAAAAATCTAAACATTAAAAGTTCAGTTCTTAAACAGACTCTTAATACGTTCTTAACTTTAACTTAAAAAAATCAATAACAAGTCTATCTTTTATTACAAGGGAAGAATCAGGCACATCAAACACAAAACCTACGTCCAGCAATTAGCTCAAGGCGGGACACCTGGGATCACTCAGAATCTTCTGGGTTTCCAAAGGGTTTCGGCAAGCTCCCCCGCGACAACTCTGCCGTCCGTGGCACACTCATCTCGCAGGCCCAGGCCGACTCCATTCTACACCTACCGCTGCTCTTGGTGGTCGTCCCAGGGTACCGGCATCTCCAAAAAGCTGGGGTCGCTACTGAAACTGAGGCAGCACCTTCACCAATGGTCTCTTCTGACCTCTCCTGGTGCAAAGCCTCAGCTTCTCTCCATGACCCCTGCAATCCTGGGGTCTTCACAGCAACCGAGGTGCACTTCCACCAATGGTCTTTCCTGACCTCTCACAGTGCCAAGCCTCGGCTGCTCTCTGTGACCCCCTCAAATTTCAACACTGGAACCATATAGGAGACTCTTACACATTACCAAGTCCTACTTCTGGCTCGAGATGGAGGCTCAGGCTCCTTCTGGATCACAGCTTCTGTGTGCTGACCCTGAAGAAATTCTTCCCAGAAGATTTCACCACAGTGATGCTGGTCTCTTGTTACTTACAGCTGATTTTTCAGCCCCAGCTAACCAGCATCAATTGTCCCAGTTCAACAAAGATTTCACTTCAGGTTCTGGTCTCTTGTTACTTACAAATAATTCTTCAGCCCCAGCTGACCAGAACCCACAGATTACACAGTCCTGATGATCTCTGCTTCCCTTTGAAACTAGAAACTTCACAATCCAGGCCTCCATCTTCTATAACTCCTTCAGCAAAACTGCTCCAAGCTCCACAGCAATGATCTTTAGGCATTCAATGATCTTCCCAGCCCAAAGTTCCAAACACCTCCACAATCCTTCCCCAAAACACCAAGGTCAGGTCTGTCACAGCAATACCCTACTCTACTGGTACCAATTTCTGTTCTAGTTTGTCATCCATTGCTATGACAAAGTACTCTGACTGACACCAACTTGGGAAGGAAAGTGTTTATTCATCTTACATCTCTTGGGTCACAGTTCATCACTTAGGGAGCCCAAGGCAGGAACTCAGGGCAGGAACCTAGAGGCAGGAGCTGAAGCACAAGCCATGGAGGAATGCTGTTCACTGGCTTGCTCCCCTGGCTCATGCCCAGCCTGCCTTCTTATACTGTACACAACAACCTGCCCAGGGTGGCACCACTCATTGTGGGCTGAGCCCTCCCACACTGCTCGACAATCAGACAATACTCCACAGATGTGGCCACAGGCCAATCCAATGGAGCCAATTCCCCAACTGAGGCTCCCTCAACCCAGGTGTGTCAAGTTGACTCTAAAGCTATGCAGCACACACAACATGGGTGTACTTGCATATTTGTAGTCAATACACCAGCACACATAAAATAAAATAATAAATATTAAGGGAAATTATGATCATACTGAATGCCTTGAGCATTTATATCAGCCAAACTAAAAGCTGTCAGTGCATGTATCCCTGGGCAGCTGCATTGTGAAATAACACACTGAATGAAATAAATATTGGCTATGTTGGAAGACAAAGTTGGTTTCAGGTTTCCTACCAAACTAAAAGTTTGAAGAACAGTGGCAGATTATGGCTTGAGACATATTTGTGAGATCCCATCTGTCATAATTACTATATGTTATTCATAATATATTTCATCACCATCAAGTGGAGCCATACTTTATCTAAAATGACTAGATAATATCATCACCAGCAAGAATCTGGACCCCAGCCAATCCTCTGGCATTTCAGTGATCCCCAATGCAACCCAACACCACTGTGAACAGGATGTGGAAGCAGCTGTTGCTGCAGGCAAAGGGGGGCATTTGCAACCAGTGGGCAGAGAAGCACATAGAAATTGCACAAAAAAACCTAACAGTGCAATCATACCTTCAACAAAATCATCTTTCTGAAAGTGTGCTGCTCCATTCTAAGGCTGACTGCAAACAAAGATTGAGTTTTCTTCATTTATTCATGTTATGTCAATTGTTGAATTTAGCACATATTATAATATGTGATTTTTTTCAAATCACTTTTGTGAGTAATTGAAGAAGAAAGAAGTTTAAGAATAAAAATGGCAAGGAAGTAAAATAGTAGAAAGGATGTTTCCTTTCCCAGTTATGAATGGTAAATAAAAAAAAGTTAAAGGAAGAAAAGCCAGCTCTGAAAAGAGATGTGAATGAGCTGGGCCATGATCAAAATAATCAAAGGAAATGAACTAGAAATAACTGGGCCCAGGAGCAGGGACGAAAGGCCATATGTAACCCTGGCATCTCTAGGTCATTAAATTATAAAGTCTTTAAGCATTTGTATGGGAGGAATTTCATTAAGCAATGAATGATGCCTGCCTTGCACCTCTTCATTGGCTACTAAAATAAATTCTAGCTTTGCCAAGTTAATTCATTCCCCACCTTTTACTACTTGTCTCAAGAAATGCTTCTGACTTATTTGATAGAGGTCATGATGCACTGTTTGGAACAATAAGGCAGAGAAAGAGAACCATTTGAACACTAATCAAGCTTAAGAATTAAATTTGCATGGACATTTTTTCAAGGAGTTTTGGTGAGGGACATAGACAGTATCATGAAAGGGAGAAGCTGATGAGAGAGGGAAGCCGGATTTTGAGTATTGCAACAGATTATATGCTTTCTTTCCAGATTTTAAGTAATAGTAGAATCTGAAATGATATAAAATTATTACTTAGGTTGTTGTCTTCTGGATGCCTTACTGATCCCTGCCTGGACCCTGGGGACTCTGACTCTCTAAAAATTATATTAACTTGTTCTTAATCCTGAACTTGATCCAACAGCTGGGCAGGCATCTTGTTGAGACTACAGTGAGGAAAGGGAGCCTAAATAGTGACCTAGATGATAAATAAAGAATAATGTACAGAAGAAACCCTGACTCGTCTTCATTAGTCATAGTTGACCTTGTTCTTGGTGGTAATGGCTTCTTTCCTGCTTTGCATTGTGGAAATAAAAGTTTAAAAGCTTTTATTCATTAATTTCTAATTTCAATGACTCCTATTTTTCTCAACCATAAATTTTCCAAAAGGACTTTCAAAGATATGTCCCATGTAGTCAGAGAAATACTAGTGTGGTTTTCAATTTTATATTTCTTCATGAATTTATATTGCTCATCTCAAGCATAGTTTTCTTTCTCCTCCCACATATACCCGAGATGCATAGACAGCAACACACACAAATGGGCAGATAACATACAGATATAACACATAACCCTCTCCCATTCCAACTGACCCCCTTTTCTCTATTTTACATATACATGCAAACTTTACTTACTAGCACAGCTGAAAATAAAAAGACAAATATTGCTGAAAAAATTTAGCTGAAAGCAAAGCTGATGCCAATCTTTTATTAAAGTTCAGAATTTTAGTGATTATGAGAACAATCCTATGGCTTAAAATGTAATTGGCAGGGGCTGAAGAGATGGCCTAGCGGTTAAGAGCACCGACTGCTCTTGCAGAGGACCCGGGTTCGATCCCCAGCACCCACATGGTGGATGAGAATTGTCTTTAATTCCAGATACAGGGGAATCTGACACCCTCTTCTGACCTCTGCAGCATTGCACAACATGGGTGCACAAACCTACATGCAGACAGCAAATTCATATACATAAGAAAATAAATAAAATTAAAAAAACCAACATAAACTCTTTAAAAAATGTAATTGGCTGGGGACCTGGCTTAATGGGTTGCAGACACAGGAGGGTCATATATGCTTGCTGCCCACCTGCCTAGCTCCAGGTTCAGTGAGAGACCCCGCCTCAAAGGAATAAGGTGGAGTGATAGAGCAGAACACCTGATGACTTCCTCTAGCCTCCATATACACAGCACACACATGCTCATGCACCACACACATATACCAAACATACTCACATACACGATACACTCACATACAATATGATATGTTAATACAATACAAAACTACAATACAGCTAATGAAGCTCTAGGCTTCCTGGAATAATGCAAATTCAATTTTGAAAGGATCTGAGCTGAGTAAACCAAAGAGACCAGCTACAAGTAAAGAGCCTGGTATCCTATGGCTGTATTTATGGCTACTTGGATTTGAAATAAATGGAGACTGTCTATGCCATACAATTCTATAAGAAACCCTAGCTTCGGAGTTGCAGTGGTGGAGCCCCACTGGAGAAACATCTATTTGGGGGCGGACCAGATGACATCCACTGCAGGGTTATTTGCAGGCCAATTCTACAATAGATGCATCCCATAGAGCCACTTTCCCCTTAGCTTGCTGATCTTTCCAGGGGAGGTATAAGCAGGACAAGTTCCCTGGATATGTGCTCTTGTTCTGTGACCCACACACGTGGCTCAAGTGTGCAAATGAAGGGCAGGTTTAGAGTCTAAACTTTCTATTAGCCTAGAATCTATCAAGTGAATCTTTATCACTTTGATCTTGAGATAATGAATATAAAAGTTTCTCTGAATTCTGATTTATTTTGTCAATATGTAATTCACTAAAAAAGAATTTTTTATTCCCTTTCAATTCTCTTATGCAATCCAACCTTCCTGAAGATGGTTCTACGCTATGGAAAATACTAAAGACACCAAGTATAGTGTGATTGTGCAATGTCTCCCATTGACTTCAGTTTTTAATGTTGAAAGTTGGTGGCAGCATTCTGAGGACTGTGGAATCTTTAAGATGTGGGGGACAGTAGAATAGGAGTATGCTTGGGAAGGTTATGCCCACCTCTGGTCTGGCCTCTGATCTCTTCATCTTGGTCCCTTGCCACCGAAAGAGTCTCTGGAACATGTTCCTGCTGTGAACTCCAACCATACTTTCCCTGCCATTATGAACCAAAATTTCCTGAAATCACTGAACCAAAATTAACTTTTTGCCCCTTGCTTCTGTCAGGTATTTTTTCACGGAAAAGAGAAAGCCATAACCACATCTGGCTAGCCCAAATGTCAACTTTGCTGAGAACATGGACCACGTACAAAAGAAGAGCCTTTTCCTCTCTGAAAATAGGCTTTCTTTCCCCCTCAAAAGTCCCAGCTTTCCCCAGGAAATTTCCTGGGGCTATGCTCCACAAATTCAGTTCAACCCTAGCAATCCCACCTTCAGAAGTACAGCCTTTATTCTAGGATCTGATTGTCATTAAAGTAACTTTTAAGAAGATAATGTTCCACTTTCAGGATCAAGAATGAGTGGATCACGCAGATAGAGATATGTAATTGCAGACACTGGGGCCAAGGCCTAAGCAACAGCTAGTTCAAGGCCATTCAGAGCATCTTAGTGAGGCCTTGGGTCAAAAATAATAAAAAAACAAGGCCAGACATGGTGGTTTGCACATTTAATCCCAGTATTTGTGAGGCAAAGCCAGGTTGTATCTCCATCAATTCAAGGCCAGTCTGGTCTACATAGCAAGTTCCAGGCCAGTCAGGGCTACATGATGATATCCTATCTCAAAAAAACAACCACCACTACCAATAACAATAGTAATAATAACAATAATAAAATTTAAAAAGAAATGAGACTATATATCAGTGATGGAATACTTTTCTAATATGTGTCCCAAGGCTGTAAATTCAATCCTCAGTGCAGTAAGTAAAAGAGAGAGGGGGGAAAGAAAGAAAATAGAAAAAGAGAAAGGAAGGAAGGAAGGAAGAAAGAAAGAAAGAAAGAAAGAAAGAAAGAAAAAGAAAGAAAGAGAAAAACAATGAAAGAAAGAGAAAAACAATGGAAATTCTACTCTTCTTGTCCCTGGCAGAAGCAGAGATGGTCCTTGTGTTTTGTTAAGTACCATTGCACTGTAGCTTTGGAACTTTTGATGAAAGAGAAATGAAATGTTTCATGATTCTCCTCTTAAAAGTTCAAACTCCCAGTGGCTTTTGCTTCTGCCAAAAGAATTTTTGAAGGTGGGGACATCCTTTTCCAAGCAAACTAGATGTAGAATCTCCATCTTTGGCCAGTCACAATGGGAGGATCCAGCTGTGTATCCACAAGGTGTTTTCAGATTCTCATCTTTGCAGTCTTCTGTGTATGTGATATGTGGGCAGGAAAAAAAATTACCAGACCATTTAATTATGATTCCACCTTTCTACTTAACAAGGACTCATACCTTTGGAAGTCTGACATGTTTTGACATTTAATTTGTCCCTACTTGTAAGGCTTTGAGATCATGGCATTCCTCTTAAGTTGTGTGGGGAGGCTAAATATAAAGGAGGGCCTTTGCAATCTGGAAAGCTTTTTACTTCTGGTATTGAAGAGGCCTTCAAACGGTTACCTTTGTATAGGACTTAGCTTTTGAGAGACTGAAACATTCAAAATGTTCAACTTTAGTGAGCCATGTAAGTATAATAATATAATCAGATGAAACTAAATAAGAGCAAACCTCTTAGTTAATATGATATTGATGAGTTGCTTATTCATGTACTTACATGTATGCAATTTTCACTATTTAAACTTAAAATAGAACATAAAACAGCAATATCAGATAACATTCTCAGTTGCCTCCTGATGAGTTTTTTCATTAATGTTTTGTGTACCATGCTCTCTTTTCTCAATTAAAACATTGTTGATGAACAAAGATAACAGATGGAGGCTTTATGGTCATAAAGGAAAATTATTTTTTTTAAAATTCAGTTTACAGAAATTAAAAAATTCTCAAAGCTAGTTGAATTTATATAAAACTATTTGGGGCTGGAGCGATGGCCTAGCGGTTAAGAGCGCCGACCGCTCTTGCAGAGGACCCGGGTTCGATCCCCAGCACCCACATGGCGGCCGAGAGCCGTCTGAAACTCCAATTCCAGGAGAACTCCAGTTCCAGGGGAGTCCGACGCCCTCTTCTGACCTCCACGGCATTGCACGTCACGGGTGCACAGACTTGCATGCACACAATACATTCATACACGTACGGAAAAAAAAAACCAAAAACTATTTTATCACTCTCCTAGATTTTTGTATAGTTCTTTGGAACTAACTAATGGACAAGTAGGCTCATGATAGTAACTATGTCTATATGCATTTGAAGTAAATTGTGAAAGTTTTAACAGCACAACTGGAAATTATTACATTTATATAGATATTTCATTTAACAAAGATAATTTAATGATATAGCTCTAAAGAACTTAGTGAGAAAAGAAACAGATGAATGCATTTCTGTGTATTATTCTTATTACTATTCAAAGAAGTCATCAAAGTACTTTAAAGGAAGTTCTGGCAGAAAAATACACTATGCAGATGTTGCGAGATCCTGTTCCTGGAGAGATGTGAATATCTACTTGTTCCAGACAAGGAGCCCGGACAAGGACACCACTGAAGTCCAACTTGGTGAAGCAACAAGTTTTATTTGGGGTTACTTATAGGAATATGGGTGAGGGGTTACGTATAGGAGCAGACACGTCCTGAAGACTGCATCCCCAAATTTCCCCCCAAGAGGAACCTGGATATAGGTTGCAGAGTGTCTTTCACAGGTAGCTCAGCTGTTCTGAGCCTCTTCCATGCAGCTTATCTGGCCAGATAGTCTTCTAACCAGCTAGACTTATCTCTCTCAAGTCCTCATTTTTACACAGCAACCTAGTGAATCTGGTCAGCTTTAGGGACTTCTTACAGCTGTTGAGTTGTTTACTTCTAGAGCTTAAGGAGCCTCCCTGAAGGATGGAATGCTGCATCTCCCTCCAAGCCAGTGTCTATCTCAGAGGAATTTGCTACAGAACAGTAGGATAGAATTTGATATTATATGGCACACTTTTTATTTTACCACTTGAGAGCCTGGCTAGCAATGGATCATATAAGTTTAGGAAGAATAGGAAGAGGTTAAAAATTAATCCAAAAATCTAAATTCTATCAAATTCCTGTCTAAATCCCAATCTAAATTGTCTCTTGTCTCTGTTTTTTTTCCTAAAAGTGATGCTTTTATTTCCCAAGTTCATAGGAGTGCTTTTCACATATATTTTATATATTTTTACAGTATTTATTTATGTTGTATTAGTTTCTCCTAAAATTTTAATTTTATGTCATTGAAATTTTTATGTAGGCTTAGTCTGAATGAAAAAATTCAATTAGTTCCTGTATTTTAAGAACTGTAATATAACTTTGATAATTCCTAGCTTGAAAAACATTCTTTAAAGTTACCATTAAATAGGACTACAACATTTTTGCTACTTCTGGCAAAAGAAAAGATTTATCCCATGTACATCAGATAACAAGAACTGAGCAAATGCTAACAGCTGCCAAGCCAGCCACTGCGCTTTCTGCTTGGGCCACACAAAGCACACATTTTTAAGAGGCAGACATATGGGTCTTGTGTCATATTTACTTGGCATCTGTGAATTAAATGCCAAAATATTCTATCTGAAACTACAGTGGTATTTTGTAGTTTAGGAAAATCCATAAAAAGTAGTAGTTCAGGTTTTGATAAAACTAATAAATTTCTTTAATTGCATATTTTGCAGTGACTAGAAAAGACTTTCTATTTGTTGTTGCTAGAATTTATTTTGACTGAGACATACTTCACATATGATGAAACAACAAATGACCACCAAATAATGTGGAGATTAGGAGCACTGGGTGCACCCACCATCAAAAATAGTGTATAACTCTTGACTCCTCAAAAACATAACCATCAATTGCCTACTATTGACCAGAATAGTCAACTAACATACTTTATGTCATTATATATGGTGAAAAATACTTGAGAATTGCTAGAAATTCCTTCTTACTGGCATATGCAATTTACATGAAAGGGACAAACATCATATGGAGCTGACTGGTATTGAATGCTTCTTAAACAGATGCAATATTTAAGCTCACTGCAAATGTAGCAAGAGGTGATTTTGAAATTATTATAGTAGTATAGCATTACTGTGGTTAATTTCATGCAGTTTTGAATTAATAATGCACCTTTATATTTCCCTTGATTAGAAATAGAACTATGTATGTTCTGAAAGTATTTGTGTGGGTAAATTTGGATAATTTTTAATTAAAAATAGATGTTTATCTTTTATAGTATTAAATGATAAAATAGATTATTTTCAGCATCTATCTTATACTTTCATACCCTTTCTTAAACTTTTTGATATTTCTAGGCTTTGCAGTTCAAATTTTCCAATCTTTTGCATATCAAAAACATTGCTTGTGTAAGTAGACTTACAGTTTGAACTTGAGTAATCCAAGGGTCAACTGTAATTCTTTTTGCATTTTGAAAAATGTTCCACAGTTAAGATACAGAGTACTTTCATCATTCTCCCAACTTCACTGACACCCATTTTGCTGGCTACTGTTCCTATAGTTAGACCATGACTCATTTGTTTTCTGCCCCTATATTTTCCATTTTCAGGATGTCATATAAATAGGATTAGACATTATACAGATTTCTGAGGCGGACTACTTCTATGGATCATAATGCCTTAAAGACTTAACATTTTTTTGTATCAGGAATGTATTTCTTTTAATAATTAAGACATATTTCACTGCCAAATATGAAATCATTTGTTAATCATTAACATCAGTCTTGTATATTGCTTCTAATTTTAAGCAAAATTTTCATAAATGTTCTATAAATATTTGTAAGATATTTTCACATGAAATTTTCAATTTAAGGGTGGAATTTCTGGGAATGGAAGAGTTAGGGTATATGTTTAACTTCAGAAAAAATTGTTGATTTGCTTTCCAAATTGACTATATAGATATAGATATTATTTTGTTTCCTCTTGTGATACAGGTGACTTCCAGTTCCAGTTGATCCACATTATGTTGCTATTATTTTAATTAATTGTAGTCTTTCTAAAAAGATAGCCATATATTTTACTGTGGGTTTAATTAGCATTGCCCTAATGACTAATGATGTTGACCATCATTGAATGACTTTGTTAATTGCCTTACACCTTTTTAAATTCAATTTTTTTGGCTATTTTGACATAGGATCTCACTCTGTAGCTCAGGCCTAGAACTTACTTTGTAACAAGGCTGGTCCCACGACTTACGGCAGTTTTCCCAACTGCTGGCCATCAACCACTGTGCCTAGCTCATATAAGCCCATATCTTCTTGGTGAGAGATTTTGCCCATTGAAAATATTGTCTTACGGAATCATAAAATCCTAGTTCTTTCTGAGATGTATATTTTGCAAATATTTCCTCCCAGTCTCTGGCTTTTTTTTCTTCAATTTCTTACAAGTGTCTTTCATACAACAGATATGTTTAAACCTTATAAGCTTAATATTCAGCTTTTTTTTTTTCTAATTTTATTTATTTCTGTATGTGTATCAATGTACTGTCTGCATGCAGGTCTGTGCACCCGTGTCGTGCAATGCCGCGGAGGTCAGAAGAGGGTCTTGGATTCCCCTGGAACTGGAGTTCTCCTGGAATTGGAGTTTCAGACGGCTCTCGGCCGCCATGTGGGTGCTGGGGATCGAACCCGGGTCCTCTGTAAGAACGGTCGGCGCTCTTAACCGCTAGGCCATCTCTCCAGCCCAATATTCAGCTTTTATCTACAGTAATTTGATATTGGATCTAAAAAATTCTCAGCCTTATTCAAGATCATAAAATTTCTCTCATGTTTTTCTTTAGATTTTGCTTTTTGGTTGCTTTTTTTTTTCTTTTAATCTTAGTGTTTTTCTAACATAGTCCAAGCCAAGTTTCAATTTATTACTGATATCAATAATAACTGATATTATTGTTTTAGAATTGTTGGTTGAAGATTATCCTTTCTCCACTCTATTTTCACTTTTATTGAAATCTGACTGACCACGTGTGTGTGTGTTGACTGAACCTAGGCCTTCTGTTAAACTTTTTTTTCACAGAAATACGCCTGTAGCAGATTTGGTAAGGTTAAAGTAAATCTCCTTACTCCTACTTTCTAAGAATTCTTACTGTGGAATGATGTAAAGTTTGTGAAATGCAGAAAATAATTTTTGAAAAAAGCTCTTTGTCCATTAAACTATACCAATACCAATTCATTAATTTCTTCTTCCCTCCTTCCTTCCTTCCCTCCCTTCCTCCCTCCCTCCCTCCCTCCCTCCCTCCCTCCCTCCCTTCCTTCCTTCCTTCCTTCCTTCCTTCCTTCCTTCCTTCCTTTTCTTCTTGTTCTCTCTCTCTCTCTCTCTCTTTCTCTACTTTTCTCTCTCTCTTGGGATTGAACTCAAGGCCTTGCACATGTTAGGCACATGCTCTCTTGCTGAGCAATAGCCCCAGCTCTCTTTGTTCTTTTTAGTATTTGGCCCTCTAGCTCCTTTTTTTATTACCAAAAATACTGAATTTTACTTTTTATTTTAATCCTTTGATAAGTTCCACTATATATCATCCATAGTGTTAATCTTTCCAAAACTTATTTTAAATAACAGGTTTTTCTCTCTCCTTTTCATTCTTTTCCTCCTCCTCCTCCTCCTCCTCCTCCTCCTCCTCCTCCTCCTCCTCCTCCTCCTATTCCTCCTTTCTATTTTCCTCTCCTTCCTCTCCCTCCTCCCACTTCTCCCTGTCCTTCATTTTTTTTTAAACAAGGTCTTGTAATGTAGCCCTGATGGGCTTGAACTCATAGCAACCCTCTGCCTCAGCTTCCCTTAGGGTTAAGATTAACAGACAGGAGAAAACTAGCCCAGCTCGATTTTTCTTAATATTTGTTTTTAATTACATAAATTTATATTTTTGTCCTCTTTTACCACTTATTTTGAGCTGTTTGTTTTATTTTTAATAGTTTTCTATTACATAACTTGAATCCTAAATTTGAAACATTGATGCTTGATTTGAGATTTGTCCACACATTATCACTGTTTCTCTTCAGTCACAGCCATTGCTGCATCCCTGAAATGTACTCTGCTGTATTTTCATATTCGCTCAGTATGTTTTTCATTTTTCTTGTGAATTCTTTGTTTTGTTGAGTTTTTTTTTGTTTGTTTGTTTGTTTGTTTGTTTTGAGACAGGGTCTCCCTGTAGCCCCAGCTGTCCTGGTACTCACTCTGTAGACCAGGCTGGCCTTGAACTCACAAGGATCCGCCTACCTCTGCCTCCCAAGTGCTAGGATTAAAGGTGTGTACCACCACGCTGGCATGAATTCTTTGAACTGTTAGTTATTCACATATGTTACTTTTTTGTCTTTTTGAGACATGGTCTCCCTATAGCCCCAGCTGTCATGGAACTCACTCTGTAGATTAGGCTGGCCTTGAACTCACAAAGATCCACCTGCCTCTGCCTCCCTGTGCTAGGATTAAAGGCGTACACCACCCCACCCAGCTCAGATATGTTACTTAATTTCCATTTACTTTGTTTTACAAATATCTTTCTATTACCGATTTTAATTTGATTCTGTTACAATAAGGATCATATGATTTCGTCATTTGATTTCTTTTGGTTCATATGGACTCTTGGTGAATGTTCTTTTTTGAATATTTTTATTGATTTGAGAATTATGCATAATGTATTTTGATCATATTCAGATCCTGTCTCCCACCTCTACTTCTAACTTACTACCCCCTTGTCATTATGTCCTCTACTATTACTTGTCTTTTGAAAAAAATTATTTATTTTAATTGAATGTTTGTGCATGTCATCCAATACATCTCAATCATATTTAGACTCCCCTCCCTTGTCTGCGTTACACCATACTCTCCCCATCGGCTTTCATACATTTTGTCATATATGTTAAGGCCTATTAAAAAGTTTGTGTGCCCATTTGTACCTCGGTGTGAGTTAACCTCCTGGAGCCTGATCAATATATCTAGTGTTTCTCCCTTAAAGGTCAGGTTTCCCTCACCCGGCAGTGATCAACTACCAATAGTTCCTCAGCTAAGATTGGGGACTTTGTTCCCATTTTCCCACTTCTATGTCGGGCTTTTGTTTGAGTTTGTATGGATCTTATGCACACTGTCACCATTACTGTAAGTTATTATGAGCATGTTCCCAGAAGCCTGGAAAACTCTGTTTCTTTGTGATCACCTACAATTCCTGGCTCTTAGTCTTTCTGCTGCCTCTTCTCCAATGGTCCCTGAGCCCTGAGTGGCAAAGGTTTAATATAGGAGCTCTATTCAGGAACATCCACTCTGCAGTCTCTTGTTCTCTATATGTTGGCCATTTGTGGTTTCTGTGTTAATCATCATCTGTTGCACGAGGAAGTTTCACTGGTGAGAGTTGAGAGATGTGTTAATTTTCTCTCCTCCCCCATTCCTCTATGTTCCATGGACCTTTGGTGTAGAGGTTGCATTGTAGATGTGTCACTTGAGGCTGGGCATCTCAAGGACACTTATTCTCTGTGATTGCCCAGTTGTGAAACTGCAAAAAGGAGCTTCTTTGATGAGTGGTGAGAGGTATACTTGTCAGATTAGTCTAAAATGTCTCAGGTTGAAGGAGCAGGTGGGGACCTAGACCTAAGGCAGGGATGGAAACAGTGTGGGGAAGGTCTAAACCAGTTAAGGAAAGTAGATGTGAGCCATGGAGCAGCACGAATGTAGCTGGTCCAGGTCCAGAGGGATCAAGATCTCATTTATTTTTATTTTACGTGTATGAGTGTTTTGCCTGAATGGGTGTAAGTGCACCTGTGCATGCAACACCTACAGAGGCCAAAAGGAGCTGGATCCCCTAGAACTGTAGTTAGCGACAGTTGTAAGTTACCATGTTGGTACTGGGAACCAAATGCAGATCCTCTGTACAAACAGCCAGTGGTTTTAACCATTGAGTCATCTCTCCAGTCCTTGTTTTTTTTTTTTTTTTTAACCTATTGAGACTAATCTGTGTCTCCCAAATGCTCTTTGGTGTGGGTCTATTTCTTGGAATCTGGTCAGCCTACCAGGCATCACACCAGTAAAGAAAACTCTCTCCAAGCAGCTATCAATTGCAGTAGATCCTCAATATAAAAAGACTTTAGATGTAGTGAATGTTCTTCACGTGTTTACCAGCACCAGTTAGGCTATGTTATTTGGTAAAGCTGGTCAGTATTTCCATTCAACTCTTGCTATTCCTTCTTTTTTCAATTCTTCCCACTTTTGCTACATGAGATCTGAAACTCTGCTTCTAAGGGGGTTACATATTTATATAACTAGTAGACATATTGGCACGTATATATGGCACCTTAATCAGTATGTCTGAGTCTTTGCTGTTTCTGGTAATAATGTTCTTTGTCAAAAGTCTGCTTTGTGTCAAACTAGCATAGGTATTTTACTTCTCTCTTATTTAGTGTTTGTAGGATACAGCTTTTCCCATTGTTTACATCAGACCCTATTTCTATTTCATATACAAAGTGGATCTTAAAAGCAGCACCGCTGTGTGTGCTGATCCATAATCTCCGCTTTCAGTTCATGGGAATACTATTCCCCTTAATGCAGTAATGGGCATATTTGGAATCGACACCATTTTCCTTTTTGTTCCTTCAGTTTTAGACCCTCTCGTCTACTTTTCTGCCTCCTTTTTCATTTTATTTACTATTTCTTGGGACCTAATTTTGATTAAGCCATTGTAGTTTTAAACATGTGTATGCACATTTTTTTTTTACAGATTGATCTAGGAATTCAGTATATAGACCTCAATTTTACACTATAATTGTGATCGACTGTATTATTTCAAATCAACAGGCAAACTTTGTAGCTTTATGTTGCAGTAGTTACTTGTATCAAATCTTAATACACTGAACAATTCATCAAACAGTAGTGGAATTTTTATTTTCAAACTTTATGCATATTATAACAATTTAAGTGAAGATATCTATATTTTATGCTTATTTAATGTTTATGATTTCTTTCTTCATTATTGAATATTCCGATTATTTTCTAGTGTAGTTATTCTTCAGTTAGAATAACTTCCCTTCGTATTCCTTTACAACAGGTTTTCTGGAGTGCGTTCTGTCTCCTTTCAGGTGAAAATTCCTATATTTTGTTCTTGAAATATATTTTCCCTAAATTAAGAATTTAGGGCTGGAAATCCTTTCCTTTAAGCAGATTAAAGATTTATGTCCACTTTTTCCTGACCTCTGTGGTTTCTGCTGAGAAACTAATTATTGTTTTTTTGTATCAAGAGAAAATGAGATGAAGGTGAGGGACTCCCTGTGCCTGTAGCTACCCAGCATCCGGAGGCTTTGGCTCTCCTCCACATCTGCCTGTGCTTTCATACTTCCCAGAGTCTTCAGGCAGAATTCAGTCCAGAGTTTCTGTAATCAGGAAGCGTTGATGCTCCTGGGTCATGGGACCCAGTGATAGAAGAAAAATTATATAAAGTGTTTGCAATTGTCATTTACTTTATTCTTAATGTATTCTTAAACTTTCATTCACAGTGAGGATGAGTGTGGAAAGGAGACCCAATTCATTTCAAAACATTAAGACAACCTTCAGAGACATGTTACAAAGCAGTGTGTCAAGCTCCAGCAGGCCTTCCTGTCTGATATTTTTGTCATGTACCTTAACCACAATGCCTTTACCACATGGTTAGAGCATATAGACACTTGGGCATCAGTTGTTCTGATTACTTAACTTACAGTGTGTTTATAAGCTACAAAATAAGTCCATACTTGCTCTTGAAAGAAAAATCAAACCATAGATAAGAATCAGAAGATCTTAGCTTGAGAAAATAGAACGTTAGCAGCAAAGTAATCAAATAAGCATAAAATAAAGGAAGAACAGTGTGTTATTTTTCAAAGAGCAGCTGACCAACACTAAAATAAATCAGTGCCATGTAAGGTAGTAGAAGGCAGTGTTACCTGTACGTGCAGGACAAAATGAGGACATGTGTTATCTAGTATTTCATACCACATAGCACACTACCTTGGGCATAGTGTTTCAACACTTACAACAGTATCAAGTCAGAATGGTTTGACTTACTAAATACTTTTTTATCTTCCTTCCATTCAAAGTCTCCTTAGACTGATTCTTCAAACATAATGTCTGGGAACAAATATTCACTTTATTATTTAAAATTAAAAACCTTAAAATGCTTCCTGATAAACTGGTAGTTTGGGAAAAAAGCTTACTTAGTGAAAGACAAATAGAATTTCAGTCATGACAGAAACAGAAATGTAGAAATGAAGGATTGTTATAAAAACAGATGTGCATTAAATATTTCTTTTGAACTTAAACATGATAGTTATCAGTACTAGAAAATTATTTTTTCTAATTAAATTAATAATTCATTAAAGAAAAGAGATAAATTGATGAGCTTATGTGTCTTGATCTGACTTGCTCAAGACAAACTGGTCATAGAGGTAAATATTCACACACAAATGTAGAGGTGAATAGATTTAGAGCCATGACTTTCACAGAGCATGGTGAACATTGGTAGTATTTATTATACAAAATAATTCTTAGCCCGAACTTAAAGAATTTACTGCATAGAGGCAAATAGCCATGAAGATAAATCAGCTTGCAAATAGGTGCATATAAAACCTTTTATTGATGGGGCTGGAGAGATGGCTTAGCAATTAAGAGCACTGGCTGCTCTTGTAGAGGACCAGGGTTCAGTTCCCAGCACCCACATGGCAGCTAACAACCATCCTAACTCCCAGTTCTAGGGGATCCAATGCCTTCTTTTGACCTCCCTGGGCATAGCACAACATGGTTGCACTTACATACATGCAACAATACACTCATAAACAAAATATAAAAATGTTAAAAACTTTTGAAACCTTTTTAATAAAAATTTTGAATGACATTAATAAGAAGTCTTAAATAAATACGAATACATCTATACAATGTAACTATAAGTATGGCTTCTAATTATTCATATTGATTAAGGGGAATGCAAATGAAGTAATATAAAAAATCAGTTGTACATTAATTTATATTATACTACTTCTGTAAAACAGTAAACAAATGAAAACTGTGAGAAAAAGAAAGAGAAGAGAGAGACAGAGAGAGTGAGAAACAGAAATCGAGATAGAAATATGTGCTCATGTGCTTATTTGTATAATCATATGAGAGTGCAGGTCATCTTTGTTGGGTAACAGAAAGGGAAAGTGTGAGATGTGAATTCTCATCGTTGTAAAACTTCTGCTTACCTCTCCTGTTACAACTAGCATCTGATACTGACAAAAAAATGACTGAGAAAATGCCAGCTTGCTTATCATTTCTTCATCTTTAGCTCTTCTTCCTGCAGCAAGTTCATGGTCCATCAAGCAAAATTTCTTAGGTAACTAACTCTCTGTCTTTGATAATGTAATGACTCCTCTACCGAGATGCGGAGCATTAACTGGATGCTCTCTGAAGGACTTTCTGACTCTGCACATGTTCTTATATTCATAAGAATATTTACTCACCCACAGTAAATCGTCAAATAACATTCTGCATTTTAGTCCTAAATTTTATCCTCTATAGCAATGTCTCAGTAGAACTGCTAGTATTTATAATGGTGACTTCAATCAATAACAAATATTCAAGAGATCTTAACCTAGAAAATTCCTGTGAATATGAATATATACATATTGAGAGCCTCAGAAACAGCATGTCCAAACTAAGGTAGTAAGAGAAGATGGGGGAGAAGGCAAAGCTGGTTGCCCTTTTAATACATGTTGGCTGAAATGGAAAGCTCCACTGACACCTTCAGTTTGCTTTGAGACCATCCCTCTGCTCTTACCATTCATCACATTTAAAAATTCCTTCCTACCTGAAGCCTTCTGAAGTACTCACTAACCTTACACAGAAGTAAGGTTGAGAAAAGTCATAGGGAAAGTGATATAGGTCTTCTTCTTTCTTTTCTCTTCTGAAAGAAGACTAGAATGTGCCAAGATAATTTTCACAGTAATTTTAATTAACTTTACTGTGGATTGAATCTGAAATATTCTATGGAGACATTTATAGCATATTAGTCACCTCCACAACCTCCCCATCATATTAGATAGGAGAGCACAACAGAAATATAGTACACAGTTCAGCCATTCTTCTTCTTTGGGAGGCAAGGATTAGACTCTGGGTTTTATAACATTCCTTGTACTTCTTGAACAGTATATTTCTGTTGGTTCGTTTTAGGTTTTTGGTTTTTTTGTTTGTTCATTTTTGGTTTTGGTTTTGATGCTAGGGATCAAACCCAAACTTTCAAACATGCTAGACAAATATCCTTCTACTACTGAGCTGTATCTTCAGCCCTTTTAGAAGCTTTATTCAATAATTCAATCAAATGGTTTCAAAAGAAGTCATTGTTATTGACATTTTCTCTACATAACTAGAGTATAATAAGGAAACAATTGTTACTTGAAACCCTGAATAACAAAAAGAAAGTAAAAACTATCCTCTTAATCCTTGTGATTTGGAGGAAATCCTTCTGATTTTCTGAAACGTGATACAGAGGTTCTCTTTTCTGTATGTAAATATAGATATTCTATTTATTATTAAGGAATGTGTGGCATGTTTGCTTTATGGTGATTGAACAGTGCAGCTTCTATAAGAAAGGAATTTAGAATCAGCTGCTTATGCATAAACATATCACTTGATAACCGATAAGATGATTTCATGACAGTGTAATTACTGGAGAGTTATTTTCCCTAAGCCCAGGTTCATCATCCACAAATGCAGGGTTAATTCACAGGGCTGTGAAGATGATCCCATATGCAAATTTTATATATTATCAGCTATGTTCAGGGCCATCTCATGTATTTGTTGTACTGAAAAAATATTTCTACATTTTCATATGCTTCCATTTTCTGTATCCTACAAGTAAGTTTAGGACCAAGAAAATTTAAATATGTAGAACTAACCCTCATACCAAGTAGATAAAAGGAAATTGTTGATTCTAGACAATACAAAATTTACTTTGGAACTGTTATGGTTCTCTGGAAGTTGTCAGAAGTCATAGCATCAAAGGAAACAGTCCAGAGGAAGCTATTTCTGTAGCTTTTGAGAACAATAGCTATTCCAGATTATTTCAGCCGATCTTTAAATCCTTGATTCTGCCACTGTGAGAAATGAGGAAAAGTCATAAGGTATTCTCTCTGTCTCTGTCTCTGTCTCTGTCTCTGTCTCTGTCTCTCTCTCTCTCCATCTGTGTGTGTGTGTGTGTGTGTGTGTGTGTGTGTGTGTCTGTGTGTGTGTGTCTGTGTGATCACTGGCTGCAATGATTCTGGGCAGAAAGTAGAAGAGAAGTACAGTAGTAGTAGGGGATGAAGGAAAGGTTGAAGGTATGACTTAATTGATTTTTTTTATCATTGTAAATTTAAAATAACAGATTACCTTTGTCTTTGAATGCACAAGTTTACAGAGAGAAAAAGAATGAAAAGAATCAGCTCTGCTTAATCAAATCCCATATACTGTCCTCAGCCAAGTTTGCTTTACTCTTTAACTATTGCATTGATTGCGTAAGACGTTCAGTTGGGTTAGCCCGTGGTCACAAACCTGAATGGCTTAAAGTGGCAAGGTTCACATAGCAGGTGGTTCTCACTAGCACTGGTCCTCCACAGCAGTATAGCGTTGCAATTCTACAACATATTAACACATGCTTCCAAGATTGTTCCAGAAAAGAAAAATATGTCTGTAAACTTTTACAAGCCAATGAATACTTCTTCCCAGAAATGGCATTTCTTCCTTTCACTCTTCATAGGCCAAACAGGGGCAAAAACTCAAGAAGGAAGGGAATGCAATTCCAGAGAGAGAGAGAGAGAGAGAGAGAGAAACAGAGATCAGTGTGCAGGCAAGTTGTACATGCCAGAAGATGATTTTCTTATTTGAACATGAGAATGGGATTCTGGGGGACAATCCAGTCTTGGGGAAATTCACACTGCTCCTTTATGATCTATTGGAATACAAAGCCTCCAAATTTATATTGTTTCTTTGCATCCTGTTGCCTCCCATACATTTGCTTTCACATTTACATTATTGCAACAAAAAACAAGTGTATTTTTCACTTAAACCGATGTCGAAATGAGCATTATAACTCATTCTGGAGCTGGATGAATATGCCGATGTTGGACACGCCACTGATTGTATCACATACTTCCATTATTGATATTGAGATAAATATTTTCAATTTCATAGCTCCTTTTTCACTTTTTATTTGTTTTGATTTTTCCAATGGCTTCTAGCACTCCTGAGGCCCGAAGGAACGTCTGCTGTGCACTTCCAGCCCAGTGAAATCCATGGCACGCAGTTCAAAGAAAGGGCACCAATTAAGCTAAGAACATTTTCCAGATTCAAGGGAGTCTCTGCATTTAGAACATGGTCTATGGATCAGTGAAGACAGTAGTTCAAAGGGACTAGTAAGTTTAGTAAAATAAGCACCTTGGTCACCCATTAAATTTGCCTTTGTAAATAAAGTGCAGCCAACTTCCCTTTGATCTTCGGAAGATAGTTCAATGTGCTATACATAGCACAGAGATGAAAGCAGATGAGCTGCTTAAAGTGAAGTGTGCCACCAAGTGATATGGAGCTTTAAAACTCTTCTGAACAGAATACAAGTAATCTTGTAAGTAACATCCTTTCTTTGTAATATTTTCAGAGGGCATTTGGCATTAATTTCTGGCTATTTTTATTAATATAAACAAATAATGGGCACTGACAATAAATGTTATAAAACATGAGGCATAAATATGATTGAGGGCTCAAAATTGGCTGTTTGTGCCTATTTCCTTTTCTTTAAAATTACATTAGAATTTCACCTTATTTCATCAAGAATTCTCTGTCAATCTGATCTCTTTCCAGGGCACTTTTTTTTTAAATTTAGTACAAAATCCTCTATGCCCTGGATTTGATTTTTTTCCCTACCACATTAGCATGGTTAACATTTCTGTTTGTAGAGGGTGGTACATTAAAAATGGGAAATAAAGAGCAGTTATTTCATTTTCAAGGTCAGTGACCTACTGTTCACTCCTGGTAATGTACGTTGGAGACACCTCTCCCGTAAATATCAAGTTTTATCCCAGTTTAACAAATTTGAAGGATAAGGTGTCTGCTCATATTTAGCTTTTATTTACACTTAGCATTTTAATACAGAAATTAAATTTAAAAGGAGTCCCTACCGGACTGAATGTTTAACACAGATAACAGAGGTAACAGGGAGAGAAGGCCAGGTCGGGTGCAGGCACTTTATCCTACCGTCTTTTGTCCTGAAGCTTTCACTGGTGAACAGATATAAATTGGCAGTTTATTTTAATCTTTCTTAAAGTCTATTTAGAAAAATATTATTTTTTTAAAACTCTAACATCTCCAAAGTCTGAGTTTTCAACTTTCAGACTGCATTTTCTTTAACAAGTTTTTAAAATGTACCTATGTTTAACTATGTCATTAATTTAAACAATGTATTTTGGGTTTTGCTTGGAATTTATTTTTAATAAATTATGTTCATACTTTCAATATCTTTTCAGATGTTCAAAATAATTTATCTGTTTTAAAAAATTAGATGAAAATTGCATATGCACAAGTCCAGAATTATGTAACTAAAATTAGAAGCCAAATATGGTAGAATACAGGGTGGTGACACAAAGATGCCTGTGTTCTAATCCTTTTGAAACTATGTTTGTGGTAGCTTGTTACAATGACAATAGAAAAATAATACAGGTTTGGCACCAGGATTGAAAACTCTGTCACACAGAGCTAGTTGGATTCAGTGGTATTTCACTGAGCTGTAACTACAGGCCTCTGATTGTGAGCTAGAGAAAATTGTGAAGGAAATAGCGTTAACAATTGATGATGAAGATTCACAAATCATAAATATATTTCACCAAACACCATTGCCATCCAAACTTTATAATAAGGACAATTCTCCAGGATCTCAAGGCCAGTCACCCAAGCACACTAATACTAGGGACTTCAATACCCCATTAAGTCCTAGCGTCAACAGGACAAGGAGAAAACAAGAGCGACATCTGAAATAATAGACACAGTACACACAATGGACCTCAATGGACATCTATCGTAATTTCACCCAAACACCAGCCGGAATAACACTTTCTACTCAGCACCTTCATGGAACATTCTCCAAAATAGATGATTATACTGGGAACAGGGAGAAAACAACTCAACAAATATAAACAGATTGAACATAATCTCATGCATTCTATCCAGGACCACAGATGCAAATACAAACTCAATTCACACCATGAATAAACCCTACATCCTACATGCGAACACATGGACTAAACAACACTCTCCTGAATAAGAGCTGGGTCAGGAAAGACATAAAGGAAAAAGAAATAAAAAACAAAAATTCCTGGAAACTGAAAGACAATGATAAAACAACACAGAAAAAATCTAGGGGACATTTAAAAGCAGTCCTAAGGGACCAAGTTTATATCGCTCTAAGTGCCTAATTAAAAAAACAGAAAGAACACAAGTGATGATCTAACCACTGCACTAAAAATTACTCCCAGAAGAAACAACAACAATGAACCCTAAACGCAAGACGAGAAAAGAAAAGAAATTAACAAAAAAATCAGAGCAAGAGGTGACTAATGAAAATAGAAACAAAGAAAACCATACAAAAAAAATCAATGAATCCAAAACTGAGTTCTTTGATAGAATAACAAGGATTACTGACAGGACCCTCTAGCCCAGTTAACCCAAAAAGAAAAGAGGGAGGAACAGCTCCAAATCAACTAGCAATCTGTGGGAAAGGGGAGAGGAAACATTACAAAACACAGACAATGAAAAGATCCAGACATCAAGGAGACCTACTTCAACAACCTTATCCTCCTTACAGTATGAAAACACCTAGAGAAACAAATGGATGAAATCTGAAATCCTGGGGAATCAACAAAGCTCAACCACAGAAGAGATTGAACAGCCTAAATAGACAATAGTACAGGAAGAATTTGAAGATGAAAATAAAGCTAGCCTCCCAACCAAAAAATCCCAGGCCCCGGTGGTTTCACGATGCAATTTTAATAAAATATTTGAAAAGACTTAACCAACCATTACTACTTAAAATTGTTTTAGAAGGATAAAACCAGAGGGACTTCTCCACGACTCTCTTCTATGAAGCCAGCATTACGCTACTCACCAAAACCCAGGAAAAGATACAACCAAAAAGAGAAACCTTATAGACCATCTCCCTAATAACACAGATGCAAAATCATAATACCGATTCTGGCCAAATTGCATATCACTCTTGACGTGCTCAGAGTCACATCAAGAAAAGAGTATTCCCACTCATTGGACATGAGTTTGTTTGGATCATACCAGAGATGCAGGGAGTTTCAACATACAAAATAAATAAACACTCATATTTTGCGTTTATAAACATAATCAATTGCTGAAGGACAAAAACCACACCATCATATCAATTGATGCGAGGAAAAACGCCTTGATTAAAATCCAGCATCCTTCTCAGTTGTTTAAAGTCCTGGAGAAAATTGCCTAGAGGGATCACTCCCTCAATGTAATTAAAGACATATAAGGAAACCCACAGCCAAAATATCCCTAAACGGGAAAAAAAAAACAATAAAAAACAGATCCCTAAAGGTAGGAACTCGCCAAGGCTTGCGCCCCTCGTCACCCACTCCTCTTCAATATAGTTCTGGAAAACCCTTGCAAGGGTATAGCCTACAGTGCAAAAGAAAAGGGAAATAAAAGGTGTTCTATATTGGAAAAGAGGAAATCAAGCCATCCCTTTTTTGCTTGATGATATGATGTTACCTAAGGGACTGCTAAAAACTTCCACACTAGAAAACTCCTAGAAATATTTAAGGAGCTTTGGTAAGTGCAGAAGGACCAGGATACAAAATAAATCTAGAAACTAAGTAAGTAGCCTTTCTTTACACCAACAAAACAAAGAACTGACAGAAGGAGTACAAGGAGACCTCCCACTCCATCAATAGCCTCAAAAACAACCTTTAAATACCTAGCGAAACAAACCTAACCCAAAGACACCCAAGATCCTCTACAAACACAAAATTTTAACCCTCTGAAAAGGAGAGGAAATTGAGGGGAAGACATCAGCATATGAACTCTTTCCCATGGACCTCCAGTAGGATTGGAAAATATTAATTATAGTAAAAATCGTCAACATCCTACCCAAACTAGTGTACAGATTTAATGCTGATCCCAATGCAAAATCCCCCAGAGTCTTTCTTCACATGCGTTGGAAAAAAAAATCCTAATTATTTGGAAAAAACAAAAGACCCGATAGCAAAGCTATAAGCAGTGAAAAGAGCAATATGCAGGTGGGATCCTTATTACCAACCTCAAACTATACTACAGGCTAATAGTCATAAAAAAACAGGCCTGGAACGGCACAAAAAACAGCCCATTTGACCAATGAATAAAACTTTGAGATCCAACCTGCAGTCTTTACAATTCAGCCACCTCATATTTGATAAGGGGGACAAGCCAGAAGACACAATGGAGGTAAGACAGCAATCTTCAGCAAATGGTGTTGGCAAAAAAACTGATACCACTTGTAAAGAATGATTTAAATCCCCTACCCTCTCACTTGTCCAAGTAACTCCAGGTGGACCAAAGACCTTCAAAGTAAGCCCCACCCCAATCTGATGCTGGAGCGGTGACAAAGAGAGCTTGGCAGTCAGACTACAAGACATAGCATGGGAAACGGACTTCCTAAATCAAGACACAGCTGACACGAATAAAAGTCGTACACATTTGACAAATGGGTACCTATTAACTAAAAGCTTCTGTACATCAAAGGAAGCAATCAAAGGAAGTGAGGAGAAGGAGAGCCCACCGAGGGGAGGAGGAAACCTTCACAGCAGCTACATCTTGGACAAAGCTTTCATTTCCGAGTATAACAGCTACTCAAAAACAAATAAGAAGAAAGACAACCACCGGAATTCACTCAAAAGATGGAGCAAAGATCTGAATCCGACCCTCAACGAGACGGAATTAGAGATGGCCGAAGAGCACAACCTTTACGAATGGACTGTTCAACATCTTGAATATTAAGGAAATGTCAAATTAAAACCACTTTGGATATCACCTTACTCAATAGACTGGCATGAGCTCAGGAAACGAAAGATACACAAATTGCTGGAGAGGTTGCGGGGTGACAAGGGGTAACCTCATCCATATGCTAATTGGTGGAAATGTAAACTTGTACCAGCCACATCTGGAAAGCCGTGTGGAGAACCCTTAAAAAAGACTCAAATGAGCATTCCGTTTGACCAGTCATACCACTCCTGGGTATTACCCTACAAGACCACACTACTACAAAGAAAGTACATGCACAGCCTTGTTTTATGCAGATCTGTTCACAAATGCAAAAAAGCTGGAACCAGCCCCGGTGCCCTCAACTGATGAGTGGATAGAGAAGAATTGTGGTAATTGTCTATACATGGAGTTCTTGCAGCAGTTAAAGAGGGAACCATCATGACACTTTTCAGGTAATGGATGGACGCTGGAAGACATTATGTTAAGTGTAAGAGTAACACAGTCCCAGAAAAACAATCGCACAAATGGTTGTCCATCATATGTGTGGATGCTAAGTACCAACAAACCCAGATTATAACTATTCTCATTGGAGCAGGGTGCATAGTAAAAGAAACAACAGAACAGACTGCATCAGAGAACACTGGACTGAAATGGTTGAATTGGGAAGGGGGGGATGGGTGGGAGAGGGACACGGGTGTATATTGATTAAGGCATATTTAATTGATGTGAGTTCGCAAGTACTCAGTTTCACCTGACACTGCTACAGGGATTACATGGTGTTTTGGAACTTGTAAAAGTAAATTGTGTATATTAAACCAAACATTGGTTTACAGGCATCTGGTAAAGTTAATGCATCTGAGTTAAATGTAGATATAATTCGGCGTTGTCCACATGTGTTTTACACAAAATCTGTAGAGCAATAACTTTGGGATTGGCACATCAGTTTCATAATGTTCTCTATAATTTCTCTGTTGTTACAGTATCACTTGTAGCATTCTCTTTCTAGTGATTTTTTAACGTCAAAAATTAAGTTGCTTCCCAAGTTATCATATATCGTCACCCAAAACAACAGTGGGTGAATTTGATGAAATCTATGCATTGACTCCACCTTTAGTATTTATAATACACACTGTCTTGTGGAGACTCAGGGGTTAAAAAAACAAGGGGGGCTGGATACAGATAGACATGAAAATCTTTTGTCAAAAAACCTTGCAATTCAAATCTTAAAACCAACATGGGAAAAAGATTTGTTTGCTTTCACAACAGTGACAAAATGTCACTCCAAACTTAACAGCTGAGGAAAGAAAAGAACTAGCTTTGCATTGAGTAGGATGTCAAAAGTGCACGGCAACTGAACGGTTGACGACTGTTGAATTGAAAGGAACGAAAGAATAGACAAGCCTCAGTTGCTCATAAACATCCAAACCCTTCTGTGGACCTCATGTAACACCTATTATACGAGTCCTTAATGAAAAACTTTTACCTTCTAGGTGCCACAAGGTTTGATATGACTTTCTTGACCTTCCGCCTCCCTCCATCAGAACAAGGGAAAATATGATGTATGCTGGGTCGTTCTCCAACCTGTAAATTGGGACAACTTATTATAGATGGTATTAATCTCTATAAAACCGGTATAAAATGCCTTCTTTAATTTTCATCATAAAATTTTTTGAATTATATATTAACTCAATATAAAATAAAAAAAATAAGTCCTGGTGCTATGCACTTAGGCAACAAGTTATTAATACAGGAGTCTGACATCATCGAACTGGATTTTCTACCAAGGGGATGTTGGACAGGGGATCCAACGCCCCACAAACAGGCAAGGGCTCTTTGCCTCTAAGTTGGGGATACCTGCAGGGCAGAGGTCTGAAGCTGGCGCGACCTGCTGCCGAAGACCTGCGTTAACATGGGAGGGATGTATGAGACCACACATGCAAGGTTACAGATGGCCTCTGGAACTGCCAAAGAGTGTTACCACAGGCCACTAACCCAATAAAGAAAATAGGGTCTCCACTGAGTCAAGCATGATCTCCACTTGAGGCACCAGCTACACTCACCCTGCAGGGAATACTGTGCAGCAGTGGCAGCAATGTGCCTGTATATCCAAATCCAATTGGCTACTTGGCTCTCTCCTTGGAGGAAAAAACCCATGGCTGATGCCAACAAGCTGACTTCCTCTACCGCGTAGGAGATTGTGTTCTAAGGTCCTAGTACGACCCCTGTCATATATACCCAGGGTGTAAAAATGTATTCATGGATAACATATCATCCAAACATAATGTGTCTATACCAAAATTATATACCATTAATAATTAGTACTGCTTAAAATACCTATATATCTAATTGCTTGTGCTTCAGCAGTAGGAACTTCGAAAAGTTACTCCTTGGACAAACTGTCAGCCCGTGGAAGAAACAGCCAGAATTGACAGAGACCAAGTCAACAGTCCAGAGAGAGTGGACTGTTTTATTGTCATCACAACTTGTGCCACCTTTTATAAGCCTCAGGGAAACAATCTGAGGAGAAAGAGGGGGCGTTTGGTTAGATTGGTAGACTCGTAACGGCTGCGATGGTGTATGGTGAAACTACAGCGATGTAGTATGGACACTCATTATTCAACTTGATTGAACAAACAAACCTGTCAACCTCCACTGAATGGTGGGCCTGTGTGTTTTGGGCACAACAGTCTGCAGATTGGTTCTATTGGGTTTTGCACGAAATGGAGGCGCTGGTACGCAAGGGAGTATGCATGATAGGAAAAACGGGAAAAAAAAAAAAAAAACCTGAAAATAAGTGATCATGGATGGCAGAAGACAGGGAGCGGGGTGGGGGGCTGAGGGGGGGGGGGGTGGGGGGGGGGAAGGGGAAAGGGAAATATGCCTGATATGAATTGGAAAATGATGTACGAAATGCACAAAGCATCAATAAAAATTAAATTAAAAAAAATAAGAAAGCTACATACACAATTTCATTTTATAACTTTTTGTGTGTAGGATTTGCATCTAATTTTAAATGAAAATAGCTTTATTGATTTTCTCATACAGATCATATAAGGACATTAGCACAGGAAAAATAAAAGTTCAACAAGCACAATATAATCCAAAACCATGTCTATCATTTGGAATCTCCCCATCTTAAGACAGCTAAAGTTAACAGTTTGATGATTTGGTAGAAACTGGAAGTATATTCTATCCTTAAATCATTATTTCAAGATAATATTAGATTGCTAATGATTTTTCCTCAAGATTTTAATACATTTGGCCTATGTTTGATGTTGCCAGAAAAAATACAAGATAATCAATTAAATTTGAATTTTCAATGAACAATGAACATTTGTCAGTATATTCCCTTAGGATACACACTCAAAAATAATTCATGGTTTATCTACAATTCAAATTTAACCAACCATCCTGTATTTCTGTTTTCTATATCTGGCAGCTCTTCCAACATGTCTTGGCTAAGTTCAGTAAGATTAGAAAATTGAAAATGCTATTGGATGCTCTGAGCATATATGGGCTTGCTAAATAACATTAATCACTCCTTAGGATGAGATGGACTGGTTATTGAAAAATCCTTCTGTAAGCATCTTCAGTTTTTTCTTGTGTTAGGCAGATTCATCTGCGACGACTGTTTTACCTCCTTGGCAGCCAGTATTCTAAGAGGCCATTTAGGAGTTCTGCTAGAGGGCCAAGGGTGGGGGTGGGGTTATACCCAATACTTAACTATATGGTTTTTAATGTCAGAGTTGTCTTTCATTTTCTACAGAAGCTTTTATTACTGTTGGTATTAGAGACAACTTACATGTATAAATGTGTTAGCTAACAAACCATTCAAGGACCATTTCATCCAGCAATCAAGGTACTGATTGCTGGATGAAAACATGCCCTTGGCATAGTGTGCAATTATTAAAAGTCTGAGAAAAGACATCTGTTTGGAAGAAAATGCTGGATCTTTTAGAAATGTTGTAGCCTTGATGTTGTTGGTGGCATATGGACAGGGTTGTATGAAATGACATCAATCCCAACAATGCCAGGTCAAAAAGTGACTGAATGTAGTTAAACTCTGGATGAGAAATGCTTCTAGGGATATTTTGAGTTCTTTATTTTCCATTTACTTTAGCTAGGAGAAAGACTTGTGGTAGAAACTTTGAATAAATCTGGAAAGACCTTTAGAAAGCATATAATAACAAGATAGCCCTTTATTTTTAAGACTGTTATCACAGATCTGGGAATGTAGAGTGCTGGCCCTATACAGACCAGGGCCTGCAGAAATAAACAAAGCAAAACAAAACAAAAACCGAGCAAACAAACAAAAATCACCACATAACACTATCATATTTTAACTGGCAACATTTTCTGTTTACTAACAAAATATCAATTAATGTTCCATCTAAGAATGGATAGGAAGTAGACTTGGGAGGTTGAAAAAAAACTCTTACCTAGCATTCAGGAAGCTCTGGGTTGGATTCTCAGCACCACATAAACAAGATGTGGCAGCATATACCTGTAATTTTAGCAAATAAGAGGGCCGATGCAGGCAGAAGGAGCAAAAATAGGTCAAGATCATCCTCAGTTACCTAGCAAGATCAAGGCCAGCCTACTTTGCATGAGACATTCTCAACAAAATAAAACAAAGCAAAATAAAATAAAACAAAAAGAAGAATTAGTAAATCAATAGGAAGATAGAGTAAATGAAACACAGTTTCACTACTACATGAAACACTGTTAATGTTTCGTGGAAGGTGATATTAAGTTTTTAAAGAAATATGCAAATCTCCCTAGTTCTATTTTGTCAGGGAATTATACTTTATATAACACAGTTTAATATTTAGAAATGGTATTCAGTTTCTTTATTTTGGAGGCACAATGCCATACATGACCATTTTTCTATTATTATGCAATGATCTTATAATGGGATCTGATATCATGTGTGAGTTGGTGCTGAATGAAAATAAAAATAAAGATCCTTTTTCTCTTCACTATCCATTAATTTAGCTAATTTGCTTGTTACCTTTATTTATCTATGAATTGCTGGTTCTGAAATGAGGAGATTCAGGAAAAGAATAGATGCTATTGGCTTTCAGGTTTCAAAAATAATTCAGTAAATAAAACATTTGGAAATTTGCCAACAAGTCAAGAAATAATACAGGTAAAGTATTTTAAGCACCAAACATGTAAATTCATTCCTTTATATGGTACAGTGGGAGTCTCATACAGCAATAATGATTAAAGAAACCTAGAAGTGAGGGTAGGATAAAGCCTTATAGTCCAAGCTAGAGCATTTAGAAAATAAAATAAGCCCCTGGTTGATCAGTAGAGAACCATGTTTTCAGTCTCCTAAGATAGGTTATTCTCTATTTTGAATATTTCAGTACTTCTATTAGGACTTTGGAGAACATTTAAAGGGAGTCACCACTCTACAGTTTGGTACTGAGGGAATTCGAGACACAGACAATGGATACAGCAGAGACAAGCAAAGTGTTTTGAGAAGCAGAATCGCTTCTAGGGCAATTAAACCTGACATCAGTCTGATAAATTATCAGAACTTGAAAAAAAACTGCAGAAAACAGAGATGAGTTTGCTGTAGAATCATGGAAAGATGAGAACCACAGTGCCAGGGCCATGCACGTAGGGTCCATCCTGGTTAGTGGGAAAGCAACGCACGGCTCCTTCCTGGACCCTTGACAAATGAGCCTCTCTCTCTCTCTCTCTCTCTCTCTCTCTCTCTCTCTCTCTCTC